>JAFFZR010024210.1:0-25714 GCA_018397195.1 Lethrus apterus | reverse complement strand
TATGCATGGAATAACACCGCAATATGCAATTTCGTGTTTTGGATAAGTACTAAGTATGTAGGCCTAGTTTAATTTGTTTTGTGTACAATAAAAAAACTATTATAACACCGTTTATAAAGCCTAATTTTTTATGTATAAACATATAGTCCTTCCGTGTTCATATGTATGTATAGGGATAATTAGTCTTTTTTGCTTTTATTCGGTTCGTTCGGCCAAGGGTCCGGTCCCGAGGTGGCCGAACTAGAGGGAGTCTACTGTACTGGGCAAAATTTGAAACCGCATCGAAACCTGTATAGCTATGCTATATACAGCACACCAAAAAGGAAATTGATGGAAGTGAGAAATGGGATTTGATCATTTTATAATTACAGTAAATAACATTTGGTGTTTATTTACATATTTAGAAGAAACAAATCTTCACAAGAACAAGCCAATGTTGTTGTGTACCAAGAGCGTCGTCATCGACACGGTTTCAAATTTTCAAACCGTGACGAATGCGGGAAAAGCGCGTCGTCTCGATCAATCCCAAACGGCGCGCGGCGGGGTCCAACCAGACCGCCACTCTAATAAAATCCGCCGTCGTTCTCAAAACTTTCTAATGATTAAGTGAAACTTAAACGTATAAGAAAAAAAACAAGCCGCCTTAATTACACACACATCGCGAAATAACTTTAGACGAGTGACCGTTTTTTTCGCGTTCTGCGCTCTGGCGCCAAAGCTGTTGATGATCCAAGCCGTAAATTGTATCGTAAATATTTTAGTGCGCCATACGTTCGTAAAAAAAAAGAATGCTGCGTTAAAAGTCAACTCGCCAGACACGGTTCGATTGCGATATTTTCGCCCGTCTTTCAAACTGCGATTTGAATATTTCGGACGGCGGCGAGGCGCAGTGGGGACGTGTAATGTGGAGCGCGACCGAGTCGTCCATGTGAAGAACACGCCATCGTCCGGTCGCTCGTAAAGATGCGCGTGAAATAAGGTATGAATTGGCTCCTTCGGGGCCCGTACTTGAAAGGTCGCAGAGTGAACGACCCCACGATGGACGCGTCCTTGAGCATCCGGACGGGATCGCAGACACCGCCTGAGACAGCTGAGAATCGCATAACCGAACGATGGGTTACGCGTGGGTGAAAACCACCAGACGAACTCGACGAAATTTTAGCACGCCGACGATGACCCTTGTGCTCACCCCAACATACACGATGGGAATGAGACAGACTCATTGCCGGTGACGGTAATTTTCTAAAATCGAATTTGCAGGAAAAATATCCTCTAAATAAACAAGCAAATAGGAAACTTATTTGTCTTATTAAAAGCACAAGGTTTCTTTCTCAGTCGAACCTTTGTCGATAAGATTTAAGGCAACGGTAATAATAACCTATAAACGAATTTAGAGTTAAATTTGATACGATGCCCAAAGTTAACGATACAAAAGATCCGTGTAAGTACATTAGTTGTAATCATAGAATTTATACTGTATTTGTTTATTACTCATTTCGGATTATACAAAACATACTTTTTCTGTATATAATATTTCCTCCTTTCTTTTACAACACCAAATAAAAACCGCACATAATAGATTCCAATGTCCACATTTCAAATCATATTCCATAGAATTTCTCAACCAACGAGAAAAACCCTGACACTTTCAACAACATTTTCAAGATAAACACTATCCGAATACAAATGAGAATAAACCTTCGTGCTTGTGCGATGATTTCATACAATCCCGTCGATTTAAAATACCATCGTAAGAATTCGATTTAAAATAGGGAGACCTACAACAGACTGACAGACAGACAGAATGTAACCTAAGCCTACATATGCTATTTATATAAAGAAGCCTATGACTCAATCAAAGAAACAAGTTGCACGAAGCAATAAGAAACTAGACAGGAGAAAAGACAAAGGATTTCACAGTTGAGAAAGGTTTAAGATAAGGTGATCCACTGCCCACAACATTAACACGGTACTTGAAATTATTCTATCAGAAAGTACAATAAGAACGGAGGGACTAATTTATAATAAACACCAATGTTCGGCATACGCCGACGACCTAGTCTCAATGACAAGAACTAAAAGAGAACTTGAAAGGATATTTAAATTATTGGGAGAAAAATCAAAAAAATATGGACTAAAAATAAATGGAATGAAACCTAAGTACATGGTCATGAAAGCCAACAATGTAGGAGAGAGCAACTTGAAATATAGGAAAAGAAGATTTTAAGAAAAATATTTGAAAGAGTTAACGAAAATGAATGGAGAAGAACGAATATGGAACTAGCAGATTTATATTAAAAAAACCCAACTATAACCTACATACATAGTAAGGGCACAGAAATCCAGATGGCTAAGTCATATAGCAAGAAGGCCACAAAACAGATGAGTTAAAAGAGCTTTAATCGGTGGAGTAGGTAACGCATGAAGAAGAGGTCAGTCCAGGAAAAAATAGCTGAATGCAGTTAACGAAGATTTGAAAAAAGATGGAATACAGAACTGGCAAAATGAGGTATTAGATAGAAAAAAAATTGAATATATAAGAGCTTCATAATTTCCCACGTTTCATCCAATTTTATTTGGGACATCTTTGGTTGTATTTACTGTGCAAAGCAAGAAGTTTCCTGATGTTTAAGGAACTATGTTACTAGTACTGCACATAAAAACTATTGAGATATTTATGTATATCTTTATACAGATGAACTAAGAGAACACAAACTACGTAACATAGGAATGCTTGTCTGGATAATAATCTTTATATGGATGAAACAAGAAAAAACAACTTATGGTAGGAGTACTTGTCCAAAAAATAATTTCCATTACTGTATGTAAAACACAATTTGATTTCTTTGCAAAATATTGTAACCATTTCGCTACCAACGATTTTGTATCAAACCGGAAATTCGTATCGTTCACTTATCAGCACATTGTTTCAATTCTGGGTAAATCGTTTTACGGCAGTTCGAAGGAAATACAGAAATACAGTGGCAAAATAACCGATAAGAATAACTAAACACGGGGCACGTTTTCAAATCGTCTCTCGCTCCTTCCGCTTATTCATTCCGGCTGCTGCACGATGAAAGATCGATCGGTGATTTTTAACGCAGGCGGCGCCGCGAAAAAAAAAAGCAAAACCGTACGACATAAGTTTCACAAATATGTACCGTTTTTCATCCGTGTATGGGTACGAATCCGGTTTGAAAACAAGACCGTTGCTTATTTATTACTTGTTGTATAACATGGCCAAGTTGAATCACTATTCAATCACGACGTGCAACAGCTTAGAGACGAATACATTTAAATTAACTGGCGGGTTGGCAATCAAAAATCGTTAAACCGACAAAAACGTTTCCCATTGGACGGAAAGAAAAACATTGAACGAACGAAAAACGGTAAATGTTTGGTGCGTAATGTAAAATGTCTAAGCCATAAAAAGCGATTGGATCATTTTTGTCAGTCGATTCTCAACAGCCGCTGATTGGGCCAATCATCTTATTCAAATTTTAATCAAAATTCTTTATGGAGTCACGCTAAAAAAATCCTTTCAAAATTTGCTCAGCTGTCAAACATGGTTCGCTAATGTCGATGCGAGTGACTCATTTGTTTTCCTGCACCGAATTGCGGCAGCTAATTACCATCGACGTTTTGTATCGAAGAATTTCTCGTAACGGTAAACTGAACTAGGACGTTTCTTGCGTTTACAATTTGCGGTTTACGCGCTGACGACGATAATTAGCAAAATCAAATTTAAAATAAATTCGGAAAACTCAACATCATTACAATTTACTTGCACAATGCAAAAAAATTTCCATAATAAAAACAGAAATCAAAACTGTATGGTTACTGAAAATAATCGCATGTAGAAAATATTATTATTATCATTATTTTTTATCATACTTATCATTATTATTATTAAATCTTTCATATGATGCAGTACTTGACTTGAAGATCTTAGACTTAGACCATCATGTAAACAATTCGAGACAAACTCTTGAAGTATTATCGAAAATTCAGTTTGAACTCCAAGAAATTTCCATTAAAAAAACTTCTCGAAAGTAATTTCGACATACAAATACACTGTTTTTAAACAAATGAACGTCAAAATGGAAAAAAGTATGTGCATAATTCATTACGAATCATCTAAAATAGATTAAAAGAAAGATTAAATGTATTTATAAACATCTTATCAAATACTTTGACGTTAGGAGTATAATCCATCAAAAACAAACAAAATAATAAATATGTACATATAACTGACACGGCTTAATTCCAAATACCTTAAAGCCGAAATTCTAAAAAATTGTAACTACACTCTTGCTTGTAGGAATATAACATATAGTTAAAAAAACTGGAAATGGCCCTAAGAATTGACTTTTATAAAACATTTTCGTCCCAAGGAAAAATGAAATTTCAAAAACATTTCCTAGGCGATAAGAACAACATTGTATTTTTGTAGAAAAAAATTAATCGATTTAACTTTAACTTGCTGTAACTTTCTAGTTGCTGTGTTTTGGTCAAAAGTTTACTAAGAAAACATATTTATTTTGGTCTTCTCTTACTACCCTTTTAGTCTCCTCCGTACGTTATGAATCACCCTGTATATATCTTACTATCCTGACCTGAAATCCTTCAACCAATGTATCGAAAACGGTTTCAATTTCCGAAAAAACCCTACAATTTTAAAATTTGCTCCTGGTTTCTATTTAGGACAAAGCATTTTTTATACACAAGTTATATTTGATTCTCTGTATTTTATTTTCAAACAGTTCCATACCATTAACCACTTATAATTTGTTCCCTCGAAAATCAAATATATCCACAAGAAAAAAATTTGCAGTCACTAATAAATGATATAAACTCAGCATTTACTGTAAAGGTTTAGGGTGAAAACCCTAATACGAACAGAAAGCCCAACTCAAAGTCAAAAATTCTCTAACATCCAGAGGTAAAATATTCTTAATGAGCTGCTGGCATTAAACGCCATCTATTATTTTATGAGCAAAATATTTTTCCGATCGTACATTATATTGAAAAAATACGTTTTTGCCGATCGTATAGGGCAGTAAAAATAAACCCAAAAAACATTTTAAACCGTTTCAAATAGCGCACGTAAACATAATTGCTTGTAATAAATTTAAAATATCAACAAATGGCACGCCTGTACAATATGCAACCCAACATACTCTTCAACGACCGCAGTTGCATACACCACAAAACGTTTTTGCAACATATTCAATTTAAAATCAAACGTCTTACGAGAAAATAATTAAAAATTAATCACACATATCCTAAGAAAATGATCAAAGAAATGTGAACATATTGTTCGCGAGAAAGTAGGTTGCATGCCGGAAAACTCGTACGAACGAATAGAAAATAATTTCTTTTATGAAAAATTCCGGATCAATAAACGATCTAAATTGGAAATTGGAATAATCGGCTTAATCGTACAAGAATCGTCGTCTTTGCCCATAAAAGACGTCGTTTGTTTATTATTTTATGACATGAGACATGAGCTATGAGCCGAGCCATTCCAATTTCGAATCGTAGCTCACTGTTAGAATAACAGATGGCACTGTCGGAAACAAAACAAATTTGAACACGCCTATTGTGATTTCAATTATTATCAAATTCTCAAATATTTTACATGATGAATACGATAAACAGGCACTGATCTATTCAAACACAAATAAAATGCAAATTAAAAATGTTAATATTTTGAAATTAAAATTGTTTGTTATTGCGATACGGCATTTATCATTCGACATTTCCACGGAAAAGATAGGTTGCCGGGTTTTATATTTCCGGAAAAACAAATTTTTATCGATTTCGACCTTCAATTTGTGTATATTTTAAACAATCGATTTATTTGTTTGAATTGGTAATATCGAGCAGTTTCCATAGTCACTCTTTCGTGTGGTTTACCTTGCCACGGGCGTCCGTTCAATAATGGTTGTTTGCACGAAGGCGGTTTGTTTTCCATCAATAGCTTACAATTCCGACATCAGAAGCTGACTGAACTCGTTAATTTCGGATTGTCTAAATTGTAATTAACTGAAGAGAGTAGACGTTAAAGTAATTGAAAAGTACATCTTTACGGGCAACAAAATAATTTAAAAAATTTCGTTCTAATGTATTGTAATAATTCCCAATAGCCAATTGTCTCCTCGTTCTCTATCTTTCCACAGCACTAGCTTCAACCTTTCTTCTGCCTTCCTACACCTTCCTACACAATCCAAGTACATATAACAATTCTCTCACTTCCTTTAGCTCTTGCCTTTTCACTTAATCTTTACTCTCTAAATTCTTCCTCCTCCTTTCCTGCATACCATCACCTATGTTTCTTTGCATTTGGCTCAAAGCTTCTTCTTTTCAGAAATCTAATTGGTAGCAAGACTGGATGCTACCAATCCTTTTAGCCCTACTTCATTTTTCAGGGAAATGCAGGGAAATCTGATGGTTTCATTTTCCGCCAGCAAGTCGAGGTCATCCGCGAAGAACAGGGAAATCTGACGGTTTCATTTGCCTGTATCTGCAGCTAGGCCTAACCAGGCTTCACGCGATTGTTGAAGTCTTACTAGATACATGATGCCATTACAGTCGCCAGAATTTCGCCGTATTTTTTTTATTTTTGAGAAAATGTTGACGTAGCAACTATTCCTCTTGCCAGAATTTCGCATACATTATATTAACACTAGATGAATTTCGTTCCAGCAAGATGGGGCAACTGCTCATACGTAAAGTCCTTGACGGTTCTAAGACAAATATTTCTCGAGCACCTAGTTTTTAATCGCGGAGACATACCGTGGCCAGTTCGTTACCTGACCTTTCACCATGCGATTATTTTCTATTCTACCTTTGAAGTAACCGCAGGAATTAAACGACGCAATTTGTGGGGAAATTCAGGCGATTCCACGAGATATGGTTCAGCGAGGAAATCAGAACTTCACTACCAGGCGCGGATATGGTCATCATTTGGAAGACGTCATTTTTAAAAATTAACTTTTTAAACTTTCCTGGCCAGCCATAAATGGTATCTATTGCTGTGTAAGAAATAAAAATAAATTTTGTTTTTTTATCAAATTATAACTTATCATTCCAAAAATCATTGCCGGACCTTGTACTATGCCGACTTTTTTTCACTGAATAATATTTTGATAAATGAAAGATTGCAATTGCCGCTCGTACGAGACGTAGATTGCACGCTCCAACGGCAGTAAATTAATTTATATGTGCTGTTAAATTTTAACTTTCGCTTCAGCGCAAGGTACCTCATATTTCTAATACTTTCTAACGATTTTGATCAAAGAAAATACGTTTTTATTTAAGACTCTGAATTAGATAATTTCTCTTTCGCATCTGTTCTTAGTTCTTATGCATGTTTTTTTTACGGAAGCGCACAATCAAGCAGGCCGATATTTGTAAAAAATCTTTTTATTATCCTGAACGATGCATCAAAATATTTCCTTCTAAATAAAATTATATTCGTCTTCTTTATGTCATTTCCTTCCCGTTAATACCTCATGTCTTTCTCCAGTCCCTTTCCTCCACTTTCATTCATTCAATTTCAACTCATTAAATGTCTTTTCTCCTCATTCATCGATTCCTCTCTCTTTAGATTTGTAGCATTCCAGATACATACTTACATTATGACCGCCCACAATAACTTCGTCACAAGTATGTCAATTTGCCATTTTCCACGAATTCTCTTAAGCTCTCTTTCCTTCCCTTTTAAATCTTTTCATTTCAGTTATCTCTAGTCCCTAGGTTTCATTCCCTTCCCTTTGTCTCCCACTTTGTTGACTGTTACCAGGGATTTTTTTAAGTTTCTGTTTCCAGTATGTTTTGCACAAGAGTCAATGTATTTTAGTTATATTTTGTCAAATATTTACTATTGGCAAAGAAGGGAAGAATTCTTTGCCAATAGTAAATATTTGACAAAATATAACTAAAATACATTGACTCTTGTGCAAAACATACTGGAAACAGAAACTTAAAAAAATCCCTGGTAACAGATTATTCCCTTCTTTAGTAATCACATGAACAGGTGCTCTCTAAAGTCATATAAATAAATACAAAAATATTTTCAATTGTAGTTCAAGCGCCTTAAAGAACCTGCAGCTATTCCATTAGAATTTTTTTAACTGTAACATTTTCTGTTGATGAGGTACTTCATAATTACGTATCCACAATTCACTCATCTCAGAAAAATAACACAGAATATTACTATTTCTTAACAATTTAATTTGCAATTACCTAATTTATTTCTGATTTGTTACACTTTTACATTTTAATCCCACCTCCCCACATTGTTTGGTATTGTCCAAAGGAAGACACGACGCTTAAATAAAAAAATTCGTCGAAGCTGGCTTGATTTGACCGTCTCTTTTGTGGCAAAATCCGTGCTGACGAGGCCTTCACACCCGAAATCGCCGACCCTCGGACGTTGTCATCGTATAAATTGAACTTAACATACATAAACTATTAATAAAAGTGATTGTGTCGAGCAACGAGCACACAACGAAAGGCAGCCAACCCACCTCGCATTTCTAGCATTCATGAGCACGGTCTGCGCCGCAAATACGGACATATTATATAAGCAATTTGTACAGTTAAGTCGGATCGTAACGCGAATATTTAATTTCCCGCTAGGCGATTTTGCAGCGATGACGGCTAACTGGCTGCGCTGTGTGCATTGTTTAGATTAATTTCTTCAAATTGCTTTGCTGTGTAACCTTCATTTTACCTAATCTTCCACATTCCAATGGAAGTGACGTCTGTCGTTTCGTTGTAAAAATCTAAATATGCGAATGTCATTAAAATAACAAAGTATGTCAAAATTACTTACGGACGCGATTCTAGCCAACTTTCTTTATGTGTAGTAAAACATTTAATAATTGTGCCACACACACTTTATACGGCATTATAAAATTTACATGCGGATACTTGGAGGGAGGCTGGAGAAAGGGGTGGAAGCGAAAGGAATAATACCAGAAGGACATGCTGGATTTAGAAGGGGCAGAGGGACAAGAGTTAACCTTTACGTACGGAATTTTTGCCGGAGCGACAATGAAGATTCATAGTTATCGATCGATATTTATGTGGGGCAAGTTTAAACTTTAAATCATGTACTTCTCTAGATTCGTTATAAAATTACAACAAAAATAATACGTGAATTCTAATATATCTAAAGACGATATGTTTCCGGTCTGGTTTTTTTTTTATTAGAGCAAATTCAATAAAAAAATAACTTGACCATCACCTAATCAAGATACACAATAATGGAGTACGAATGAAGATTTCCAAACGTAACGTTCTACGAATACCACAAAAAATTTTACAAACATGCAGTTTCGAATTCTGCTCTGCAAACCAATCTAGGGTGTTACGTTATCAAAGCTTTAAAGACGACATTTGTATGGTTTGACGATGAGAAAATTGATACAACTGGACATATTTTAATAAGTTGGGACATTTCTGCATGTGCCGTCCCTTTTTTATGACATGATGTAATCTCAACGACGTCTAAGTTGCCCAAATTATGCACGTGTAGAAAATGTACAAACTTGTAAAATAGAACTTAATATTTCAACAACTAAAAATAAACCCCATAAATCGTTTGCGAGATAAAATACACGATCAAAGATGCAACGTTCCCCGAATCTCCCCAGTCACATTTATTAATAGTTAATTAGGCGATTTCATGTTACATCTGGACGGAGGAGCTGTTGCACTCGACGCGCGCGCTATCGACTTTCTTATATATATAAAAGGTAAAATGCAAGTCGCGTATTTTAATCAATCGAAAGTTAATAATAATAACACAATGAACAACCTTCATTTTCTAAACTTACGTTCTGTGAACGCGCGAAGCGGTTGCGAAACTTATTGGAAAAATACACACGTTGGCAAAGACGTAATTGTGTATGTTTTTGTTGAGCGGTTCGCTTTAGATGCGAGAGTGTGAACGAGATTGCCTTGTGAGAAAAATTACAAAATTGTCGGCCCAAGAATGTACGAATCTTGCATTTTATTGGCTTGTTAACCATACCAATGTATCCAAACTGGGATTAGTTCCATTTCGGGTCCAATAAATTTTTAATCCATGTCGGTTTTTCTTCCATAATTTTTTAAACCCAAAGCGACGAGCTTAAATTCAAAATCTATCTAATTGATCTCGCTTTTTTCTAAGGTGACTTTCTCTTCGCACAAAATCAAGATTCATCAATATCAATGATTCAAAGACGAAGCTCATTGCAGAAAAGTTTTGTTTTCTTGGGTTATGGGTATTTTTTAAGTCTCTGTGTTTGATCCCACGGCAATGCTCCAAAGAAATTGCTGTTACACAACGTATCATGCCTTGTATTGATGTCATTAATTTCCATCATAACCTGACTGAGACAGAAAAAGAAAGGTGTGACTTTAACACCCTTTGTAAGAAATGTTCACAAAACTAACAAGATTTATCAGTACAACACATTTGCAAAAAATGGATAGCAAAAAGGCGAGGAGGCTAAGCCAGCTTGTAAAAATTAGTAATACATTGAAGAACGATCCTTGAAATCCCTCAAAAACAATTGAGGAGTTGTGTAGGTGTTTGGAAGAAATCAAGTTGTAACGAGAGTTGAACCAAGAATAACAACAAACCGAACCTACACTACAAAAAGACGTGTGTTAAATCATAACACTGTAAAGAAGATTCGGAAAAAAAAATGTTGAAGAAAGGGAAATGCCATTTTTTAATTATATATTTTGTAACTTCATTGTATTTATTAAGGCGGTTTTCCACCAAACGGACAAAACAAAAACTTACAAACTTTTTGAAGACTCGACTTTTCTGCGACAGTTGCAGTCTTGTTTTTCGAGTCCCGCTCGAAAGCGGTAAAGGCGGTTTTCCACCAAAGGGACTAGTCGAGTTTCTGTTTTGTTCATCTTTTTCGACACACTGATAACAGAAAACAAAACTCGGACAAATTCGAAACCCTGCTTCCACCAAGTAGACTCTCTGTTTCGACTAGACAGACAGAGTTCGTAAACACGTCGAAACTCTTTGATCTTACCGCTTTCGAGCGGGACTCGAAAAACAAGACTGCAACAGTCGCAGAAAACTCGAGTCTTCAAAAAGTTTGTAAAAAGTTGCAGTTTTGTGTTTTTCGACACGAGTTTGTGTTGTGTTTTTGTTTTGTCCGTTTAGTGGAAAACCGCCTTAAGATCAAAGAGTTTCGGCGTGTTTACGAACTCTGTCTGTCTAGTCGAAACAGAGAGTTATTCAGTTTGTGTTTCAGTTTATTGGTTTCTGTGTACGTTGAACGGTACAACACAGAACAAACCAACCACCAGCCAGGATAAGCAAATCATCTTCTCTTGAAGCCATTTCGATTTTGGCAAACTATTAAAATTCAAACTTGAATCACCGAAAAACACACTAGTCCGTTTGGTGGAAAGCACTGAAAACAAAAACGAAACTCCGACAAAATCTTGTCTGCTTGGTTGAAACAGGGTTTCGAATTTATCCGAGTTTTGTTTTCTGTTATCAGTGTGTCGAAAAACACGAACAAAATAGAAACTCGACTAGTCCGTTTGGTGTAAAACCGCCTTTAGACTATAATATGTTTCCTTAAAACTACAATCATTCAAATCCTTCTTGGCATATTAAAGCAATGGGGATTTTGAAAACCACTTGAACATCTTGAACATGAAGCTACTCATCTATTTCTGGTCTCTCTTCGCTACAACATAGGGACTTGCGTGCGTACATTTAAAGCATATCATTTATCCGTGACGCATTGCCCAGAACTCACGCATGAAAAATCCCCCACAATAAAACGATAAACGAGTTCGTTTACCAGCTAAAATCTATTTTCGTTGCGCGTTTAAATATGTAAATCCCGTGGTACGAAAAGTAAAACTTGTCTTACTGACATACACGCGAACATATTGTGAACATGTTGCAAGAGAACAACGCGTTCTCTTTCGCACGAAAGATAACAGAACAATCGCTCCAAGAGAAAACAAATCGATAATTTCTCAAGTGCATTTATAATTATTGAAGCGTCCGATAAAAGTAAATATTTCCATAGCCTAGAACCGTTTATATCGAAAGAAAGTTTTATGAATAATTCAATAAAAAAAAATAAAATTATTCGAAAAAATATGTTCTAAAAATGTATTTCTTGGATTGTTTGGCGCGAGCGTACGCTTCTTACACTTTACGAAAATCCGCCCACTTACTATGGAGTAATCCAATTATGAGGGGCAGATTGGGGAGTTTCAGCATATAAAGTGTCTCTAAACATTACGACCAACCTTTGGCATAAGAATCCTTGTCAAAAAATAAATTTAAAATCTTTATTAATTCTCGTAAACATTTTCTGAAACACATAATAGACCATGTTTCACAACATATTATTCATTATTATCTCAGGTAATTGTGCTATCTAACATAATCAAACTACGTTAAAACTACCGTTTCTTTATCAGAAATAATTTGTTTTTATGCGCGTAAATACGTGCATTTCGCGTGATTTATGCAACAAGTTACAGATAGTCAAGTTCTTGCTTCCATAAACATTTGAATCAGACTGTAAAACAAATTTAATAATAAAATAAGTCTGAACGTCAAACATGAGCTTTCTCGCTATTTTCATTTGTCATCAGAACTTTCAGGAAACGTACATCGTTAATGCCAAGGCACCTCCAAGCAACAGTGTGGCATAGCCAACAGGTTCTCAATTTTGCATAAAAGACTTCAGGCTAAAACTTGTTTGTTTCAAACCGAAACCGACAGGTATTTCCTAGATTCCACCGATACAATCGCAATTAGTTAATTCAGAATTAAATCGCATATTTGAAACATGTATGGAATATTTATTTCATTATCTTTTTTTATCTCGACTATTGTTTTCATCGAATTTATATCAAACTGGTTACTTTTTCGCCTTAAACAATTTACAATCTAATTAGAATCGATTTCATAAATAATGCGACAGTTATAATTTTATCGAGCTGACACAATTAACAATGTAAACTTACGGTTCGGCTTCTATGCTCTTCAATTTGGCGACATAGTTAGAAGGTATATAGCCCTCTTGTCTGGTCCTTTTGCTCCTCGCCAGCCACCAATCTCCTTGGGTGTCGTTGAGAATCTCCAAGTGCTCACCCTTACGAAAACTGAGATCTTCGTCGGTCCTCGCATCGTAGTCGTAAAGAGCGACGAATATCTTCGCGTTTGACAGATCGGGTTCGGCTGGATTTACGGGAACGGGTCTGACGGTTTCCTGCGGTGGAGTCGGCACGGTACTATTTTGCAGGGGACCCTCGTCGATTATGGAATTAACACCTCTGACATTGTCAATTTCTCTAGCCGAAGACCTACTGAAACAATTGCCCATCTTGCGAACTTACACCGATTAAGTCACTTACAAAACATGTCACTAATAACGAACGTTATTGTCGAAAATTACACAACACTATTAAATTATACGATCCGGAGAAGTGTGTGAAGGAAAATAACATATCCGTGCCAGACTATACACAACACAGTTCCCGTCCAACCGGACATTAGCGAATTATCAGTTTAGCAGTGACAGTTCGTCATAATAACAGTTTAACCAACTTAAATACATATTTAAACAATTTTCAAAATTTTATGTTTCCAATCGCAAATACGCATAAACTTGTTTAATTAACGAATTTTATCGAAATTAAATTAAAATTAATTACAATTCTTTGAAATTCAAAATCTTTTAAATATTCAGTTATTTTCACGGCGAATGATTGCCAACTCACTGTGATACCGCTAGCAATTGTGACTTTTAACTTTTTTGCAAGATTGTTCAGCGTTCTCTTGGGAGAAAAGATATTTTTCAAACGCATTTCGTACATTAGTTATTTGTTATATTAACGCGATGCCTTCATTTAAAGGTTCGTACAAAACGCCCCATTTACCTTCCTAACCTAACTTTCTTGTCATTATTTAAACTTTCGTTGTACACTGCCAATTCGACTTGCAGTTAAAGTGAAATGGGGCAAAGAAAGCTATCCGGACATCGAAGTAAACACCGAAGAGACTCCGATGTTGTTCAAAGCACAACTGTTTGCTTTAACGGGCGTCCATCCCGAACGACAAAAGGTTATGCTTAAAGGCGTCACGCTCAAGGATAACGACTGGAATAATTTCAAATTAAAAGATGTAAGTTTCATGTTCTGATAAACGACTTTGTAACGTTTACATTTAGGGTATAACGATATTATTGATGGGGAGCAAAGAAGAGGATGTTCCCATCGAACCCGTTGAGAAAACTCTGTTCATAGAAGATATGAACGACAGCGAATTAGCCACAGCGGTAAAATAAGATTTTTATTGGTAACTCGTCGTAATAATTTAATTTTAGCTGGACTTACCAGCAGGTTTAACAAATTTAGGCAACACTTGTTATATGAATGCAACCGTTCAATGTTTAAAAACAGTTCCAGAATTAAGAGAGGCTCTCGTTAATTATCAAGGAGGTTAAAATTATCATTTTATATTGTAATTAATAATATTAAAATTGTTGATTTTAGGTGTAACTGGCGCAAGTGGTGTAGTACCAGCACAATCTATAACTGCAGCACTTCGAGATCTTTATGGGAGCATGGAAAAAGGAAACACAGTTCCACCGATAATTCTCTTACAAGTTATGCACATGGCATTTCCGAGATTTGCAGAAAAAAGCGAGCATGGTGGTTTCACTCAACAGGTAACATTACATTTTTTTTCTTTAAAATATTTAAATTACATTACAGGATGCAAATGAATGTTGGACAGAAATGGTGCGTATGCTGCAACAAAAACTCCCAGCTAAAGAAAACTCCAATGATTCAAAGTCAAACAAATCACTTATCGATCAGTACTTTGGTGGGACTTTTGATGTTGAATTGAAATGTGTTGAAACTGAAGACGAATCTCCAACAAAAAGCAAAGAACAATTCTTGCAACTTAGTTGCTTTATTTCACAAGACGTTAGGTATATGCATTCGGGGTTGCGTTCAAAAATGCAAGAGCAAATCACAAAAATGTCGCCCACTTTAGAGAGAGATGCTGTATACATGAAAACTTCAAAAATCAGCCGACTGCCCGCCTATCTAACTGTACAATTCGTCCGATTTTACTACAAAGAGAAAGAATCTATAAATGCAAAGATCTTAAAAGATGTGAAATTTCCATTGGATTTTGATGCATATGAATTGTGTTCAGCTGAACTACAGGAAAAGTTAGCTCCTATGCGTGCCAAATTTAAAGAACTTGAAGATAAGCAGGTGCATTAAAAAAATTTAAATCTTGTATATTTAATTAGTACTTTGCCCTTTTGAACAGGTTGAAGAAGCATCCAATTCTACGTCAATAGATAAAAACAAGGGTGATGGTAAAGAAAAGGAGAAAGGTAATGTCGCACCCTATTGGTTTGAAGATGATCTAGGAAGCAACAATAGTGGTTACTACACTTTACAAGCTGTTCTAACACACAGGGGTCGTTCTTCGTCCAGTGGTCATTACGTAGGCTGGATACGACAATCTGCTGATGTTTGGATAAAATGCGATGATGATAATATATCACCTGTTAGTACTGAAGACATCTTGAAACTGTCTGGAGGAGGTAATGCTCATTTATTTACATTTAAATTGAATACAGAGCCAATTATTATTATAAATTATTATAGGTGATTGGCACTGTGCATATGTTTTATTGTATGGACCAAGATTGCTCGAACTATCAACAAATACAGATGAAACAATGATAATGGACTCGTAGATGTTGCGCAGGACGATTATGCTTCGATATGTAATTAGTTTTGTATTTTGTTTCACAGAAAATCGTCGACATCGTTTTTTTTTCTACTATTTTTCTTTTAATTTGAAAGATTTACCGTATGTATACATTATGAAAATCAGTTATGAAAAATAAACTTTTCAAACCGAAACATTTATTATAAAAATTATTTAAACGCTTATTATATCAAAATAAAACCACAACTAATATAAATATTATAATTTCTAAATAAACTAAACACAAATACTTTACAATTTAAAACTACCAATGTAGAAAAAAATTACATATCTAAATTATTAATATCTTTATTGAGAGATGAAATTTCTTTGGCACGAAGAGCTTTCTTATACTTACGATGGTTTTCCTGCATCTTTTTGAAGTGAATTAAAAGTTTCTCAAAATCGATTTCTTTCATTCTTGCAGGTACAGGTTTGATTTCCGTTTGGTTTCTTCAACAAAAATAATTAAGACAAGTAAAATTAAATGTAATGGTTTTACCTTTTATCACAGTGTAAATGTAGACTTGGAATGCAATCAAGTCTCGTTCGTAACGTTTGAAATGCTTCTGTCTGAGGTAAAAGCATCAGTAAACCATACAACGCCCTTATCAAGCACTGATCAGCAGGTACGTCCAATAATTCTAATCTTAAATCTGATTATTCAAAAAAAAAAAAACATTAACATGACTAACAAATTAACAAATATACTTACATGCAAAAATGGGTGATTCGATTAATCTAACCAATTTGTCTATTTCTGTTAAAAACGTCGTTGTTACTTCTAAATTACCACTAACAACATTAAGAAAGTATACACATTACATTGCTAGTTTAAAAACACACAAAAGGATACAACAACATAATTAAATCACATACGTGGTTGTAACATTGTGTTAAAAAGCACAAAGCAACCGTAGCAACTGGATTGTGACACCACGTCTCGTACAAACAACAAAATAATGCACAGCTTTCCTAAAGTTAACAAAATTATTCATTTTTAAATATTATCATTATTATTACTTTTGTGTTGAGATCCTTGAGTTTAGAACGAAGTTCATATAATTCAGAAGACGTAAGTAAAATCATATTAAGATGTTCGACCATTAAACTACTAAACTTTAAATTTGACTCGTTAAGTAATATTTGTGCTAAAGTACGATAAATATCTTCCGCATTAAGTAATACACACAATTGTCTGTAATAGATTTTATGAAACATTATGATGGTGGGACGTTATTCATACCTTATTATAAAAGATCCTCTTTCTTCTAATAAATTTGGATCTGTGCTAAAAGTCTGTAACAGACTTGTTATAAATTTGGAATAATAAAAGCTTGGCTGAGACAAATTTAAGTCTTCAGAACGCGAGTCTAAAAATATTACATTTTATTAAAGTAATTCATAACTGTCGAAGTACCTGGAACTTGACGAGGTGAAGATATCACTTCGGCAATTACAACTAAACACTGTTGGACAACTTCATCAGCTGGATCAGATAAAGTACGTTGCAAACCAGGAAATAGAATATGAATATAGCCGCACATCTATAAAAGATTACGTTACTTTTTGAACACACAAAATTAATTTTTTCAAGCATGATTATATGTGTTACCTTGTGTGGTAATTTCGTATACAAATGATGAATCCATCTCAGTACGGCTACCTTCGTCTGTACTGAATTATGCAGAAGGTATTGCAACAAAACGTCAACAACCACTGGAATGTCCAAATCATTGTCTTTTTCATCCTGACCACCTAGAAATCCAGACAAAACATCTACTTACCAGAACACAACAGGTTGATGATGTATTACCTATTTTATTTCGTAAAGGCGAACTTGGCTGTTCGTCCTGTAAACCAATCAATTTCATCAGGGTGAAGTTCACGGCCGTAGCAGTCTCCTTTATGTCTGTCACTGTATTAAGGAAAGAAAAAAAAAAATCATGCAAAATCCCGCAAAATTAAAAAGAAAGCATGTTTGGTGTATAGATTAATAAATAAAATGAACATGAAAAACCAAAAAATGATATTTATGTAAATGATTTAAAATTAGTTGTAAAATGAAAAGTACTTTTATAAAGTATTAAATTTTGTTACGGTTACATTTCTGTAAGATTGAAATTATAATTATGTTAATATGTTATCAAATTTCATACTAAATCAAATAAATTGAATCACCTTATTTTGACATAAAATTTTCATCATACAACTTGAATGTGACATGAGAAGAAGTGGAATAACTAATACAAAATGTGCTAAAAACAAATGTTGAACAAAATATTAACTCTATGCAATTAAACACACTCTGTATTAGAAATGTATTAATAAAAATTGAAGGATACTTCTCCGGGCATCCGAGTCGTAAGCCAAACAAGGTAGCACTGCAATGAAAATTCCCGACATGTATGGTAACATAAGAGGGCCAGATAACTGAACAAATTCCTTAATCCATGTTATCGCAGTGAACTATACAATTAGCATAAATTAATTCAAATCGATACATTAACAACACATTTACCTGCACTATATCATCATTTTTATCTTCGGCATGTTTAATTAAAATGTTGATCATACCAACAAAGTCAACCCGATTAGGATCACTCTTTATACTTCTCAAAAACTCTCCTAAAACAGTTTCACACATTTTCTTCACTTCCAAAGTTGGATCATCCAATATCTTGAATAACCCATCGAGAATTTCCGGAAGATGCAATATTAAATCAATATCGGGCACTGCGTCCAACACAGATATCCAAGATATAACAAACTGTCTTGCAAAAGAACTTTTTGTGTATATTCTTTCACGCAGCAGAGGCATGAAACCTTTCAAATCGAATGATGTGCTTTCGGTGACTATGTCCTAAATTTCAAACTTTAGTCACAAAATAAGTAATAATTTCTATCTACCTTTAAAAGTCTATCCAATAATTCTGAGGCGTTTTTAACGTTTTGTTCTGGATCTGTTGAAATCTTACTCAAAGCGTTAAATATGGGAGTGAAATGAGGTAAAACGGACCCTCTAGCCACTTTAACAACATTATAAAGTGATTCACATGCATAATAGCGGACTCGCAAATCTGCATCAGAAAAACAAGCCAATATAGGCTTGATTAAATCGTCAATGTATTGGCTTGTATCCTAAAAAGTTTTGTTATAAATGGGTTTGTGATAATCGAATCTTACCTTTCCCAAAGCAATGGCAATAGCTGCTAGACCAATTAAACCACCTTTCCTTACGTGTGCATTTTGCGATGTTGTAAAATCCTGTCCCAAAACTTTTAGTAGTCTTCGTATCTGTGCTGTGTTGTTTACGGCGGCAAAATCTTTTACCATCCTATTTATTTATGTATGAAAATGTTTAATCAAAGAGTTAAGTATTAACCTACTTTTCAATTTCCAGCGCAGCGGTTTTTCTCTTGTCGTACAATTTGTCGTGTAACGCCCGAACGCACGCCGAACTAAGGGGCGCGTAATCTTTTTCAGACATTTCGGGAAAATTGCGTAACTTTGACACTTCCCTAACCTAAATCGTAACTGTCAGTGTCACGGTGATGTTTGACGTGTTGAATGTCTACCGTTTGTCATATAAACGTCACTAACAGCTGTTTTATAATTTCCGGTTTAATTCTGCAAATTTATTTCGCAATTAGTGCACAATTGGAAATGTCACGTTTCCTCGCCGCTAAATGTGCACACGTTAAATTGAAAATTTAAATTTCCCGCACATTAACGTAACGACCGTACCGAAAGAAATGTTGAAATCGTCCTTGATAATTTTCCCTTAATTGTCATCACGAACCCCAACTACATCGAGTGAAAGGGTCGTCAATTTGATTAGAATCCCTCGGCGCATCGAAAACGGAAGTGGTACGTCATTAAATGTTATTAATTGTAAACATGGCGTACCGCTTTTGGCGTCTGCACGTTTCGACATTAAAATTAAACGTCGGCGTTAATATCACCGTTAAATGCACTTGGAAATAAGGTAGGTATTGGTATTTTTAAACATTATCAATAATAAAATCTTGATTATCATTTATTTGTTTCCTTTAAATTATCGGGTCATTTAGATTTATTTTGTTTGTTTTTAACAATCCTATTTTGTTTATAGACACATTTTATGAATTGTCATTTTAGGTTAGAAACTGGCTACCTATTCATTCAGGTCAGGGGATCGTCACCGAGAACGACGGCTATGGAACGGAGGAAACATCATCTTGTGGAGTAGTGACCGTGTGTCATGCAGTCTGACTCAGGCCGATATATCAATTCAGTATCGGATCTTTACGGTGACGACGAAATTGAATTTTTACTTGACGACATCAGAGACCTGGAGCCTACAAGCTACAAACCTGAAGACATTCAGGTACGCATTTTTTATTTTTAAAATGTATCGTTATTTGAGATGTCAATTAATACAGTGATACATTAAAATGCCTTATTTTTAATGTGTTTAAATTCATCAAATAGTTTTATTAATTACATCGTTTGTAGCACCTGAATTATTTTATGAAAAAAATATATATAAGCTTGCTTTTCTGATTTTGTCAATGTGATCTTACTCCTAAATTATTTTTCAATCAAATATATAGAATTTCATCTATAGAATGTGTGTTTGTATTGGAGTATCAAATTAGTAAGAAACGAGTAAGATAACATAATACAAGGTTTTAGAATTGTAATTATGTGGCATGTTTATTTGTTTCAGATTTAGTGTGTTGCGTACTTTAGTATTTTTTTATTTCATAGATTTGTATTTTGGTTTATTGCAAATAAATATATTTCGATATACAAGGATTTTTATTTTTTATGCACTTGTATTTGTCCAACCTCATCTTTTCTTTAGTTGGTGAATCAGGTAAGTGTGCAATAAATGTATAAGTATTCTGTAAGTGTTTGTTAGTATAATACACATAATAAAGTGATTATTTGCATGATAATGCATTTTTTTTTTGATGCACGCGAGTGATTGTTGTGTATGTTTTTGGAGACGACTTAGGCATAGAGAATAGCACTAAGTGTGTGTTCCATGTCCGTGTTGTTCCAGGCCGGGGATGGCATGAGTTCTGTGTTGCAGGATTTTGAGATAGCGGGCAGCGGAACTGGCGCTTTGAGCGCCGATTGCACTGGCGGCTGCGAATGCGAAACACCCATTGGCACAATCAACTCCTGGGACTCGCACTCGCATTACCGCCGTCGCGCCGCTACTCCAGATCTCTCGTTGTATTCAGGTGTTATCGTCTATTGCGATCACACACATCTGAAAACGCCAACTGGAGTTGTACGTGTTTTGCTAGTTGTAAGTGTTTGTGATTAGTATTTATGTATCGATTAAATGAAAATCTTACAGATTACAACCGTTGCGTGTTTAGCCTGTTTATGCACGTCGGGAACAGTAAAGGTAGGTTTATTCATGCTACCGTTGGTGGGACGAATACGGTTGATGATGTTTGTCACACTGCTCAGCTTGTTTGTAACTTGTGTTCTACTGTTCCTTGACATTTCGCACATCGTGTACTTGTTCCCCTTTAATTGGGGCAAACTGGTAAGTTTTTAATTAGCATCGATAACAAACAAACAAACAAAATTTTGTTTTAGAATGCATATTTTTATGTCAGCCTTAGTGTATTGTTCCTCATAGCTTCTTCACTTATATTCCATATGATATTTTTATCAGAGGCCTTCTCATGGGTTCCAAAATGGACACATCACCAATTATTAGTAACGGGAGTAAGTATTTCTATTTTTCTAAAAACACATTAATACAATTTGTATTCCCAATCGTGCAGTGTTTAGGCTACGTGTGTTGTGTAGAATCACTAATTCTAACGTTAATCCAAAAGTGTACTATAGCTCAATACGAGCCCGTCACTGAAGAACCAAGCTTAAACCTTCAGGAACGTCAGACGTCGTTACAAAATTCGCCCGATCATCGGGCGAATCAAACCACGCACAATTACAAACCTATAGTAAGGTATCCGCAAGCGGTGCCTTCAACGTCCAAACATGAACCTAACTATATGGACGATGTCCAACCCTGTTCGTCGAAAAGTGCAGACCATTATAGAATTGCATGATAGTTCTAGTACGATTAGTTAGTTAAGAGACCTTATCAATTTGCCTTTCCAAGGGGTGTTTTTCGCGTATAGTTGGATTAAAGGCTTTCAGTGCTTATGTGAAATTGTGTTTATGTATATTATTTCATTGGATTTCTCTGCAGTTACTTTATGTTGGATCGTATATAAAACAAAGATACATATCTGAATGAATAACAATTTTAGTTCGAATAAAGTCAAATATTCACATAAACAGTGTAGAAGCGATCAGTGGAAATAAATCATAAAATCATCTTGCAACTTAAATTATAAAAAATCGTGTACATGGACATCTGATGGACATGTTGCCTATGTTGCCAACATATTTGACTATAGATCAAATCCAACAAATATGAAGTCTTTATATCTTGATTCTCTGAAAAGTATAATGAGTTTTGATCGAAGATTTAGTTCGAAAAATTTTAAGAAATCTATTGTGACAATTAAGGTCTTATAACACCATAACATGTGTTTTGTTTGATTGCTATAATATGATGGGAATTAGTAAAATGGACAATAAGTAATAAAATATATTGAAACTTTGAAATGTGTGAATATTTGCGTCCGTTACTTTTGCAATCGAGAAAAAAAAAACAACACTCAGTTCGGATTGGATTTAACGGCCCGACAAAAAACCGCAAATTGACGGGAGAAAAGATTTTTTGAACGCCAGTAAAACCTAAAGAACAAGTTAAAAATGTTTTACGCGGCATTCAATTAATCACACCACAGAAAAATATATTGCCCGGTAAGCTAATCTTAACCACGACAAAATCTGAACTGGCACATCAAAATATTTCTCGCCATTAACGTTTATCTTCTGGCAAAGCTATATTGAAGATTACATTTTTCTGTGTAAATTAATTTAATGTCTCGTAAAATATTTTTAGTTCTTTACATTTTACCGGCGTTCAAAAAATCTTTTTACCATTTACAGAACGATTGTTCTGTTGTGGAACGTACTTTTTTTTGTCGTGCGAAGGATATCGTTAATTTGCTCTTATTATGTTGATTTCCTGTCGTTCGAAAATTCTATTTTGAACGTGAATTGAAAAGGGAAATATTAATCGTGCCATTAAAATTTCCCCTTTCAATTCACATCAAAAAAAATTGTAAAACTGTAAAAACCTAACGTACATGTCTTTTTTCTTATATTAATACAAACTTTGTCATTTAGTTTAGGTAAGATGACGTTAACATTAAAAAGGGAAATTATATATGTAAAGGAGACATATTTTATGTGAATAATTTAATTGTGATCTACAGAGTTAGTCCTAGAATAAGTCACTTTATTATGTACAGAATAAACACAACTTTTCTAATTGTAAAAAGTCTTATATGCAATATTTGCAAATAGTATACGTATAATTTGTACGTATTTTTGAATAAACACGAGTGGTGTAATATTGTCGACATAGTAATTTTTTTTACTTAAGTTTTAGCGATTCGAATTTTTGCTCGCAATACTTATGGAATTGCATATTATGTTACGATAAGTTGAAATTTAATCGTAAAGCAAATTTTAATTAAACAAATTTTCCTTGGCGTATACAGCCTGTTCATGGGAACATTCTACAATCGCAAACTTTTTATTTAAACAGATGCAAACTATATTAAAGTTTAAGTACGCAATGCGCATTTCGCGCAATATATTATAAAACAAAAGAACATCGCGTTGCTAGTATACAAGCATAACGATTAATTTTTTAAATTTAAAAAACTTAGCTATTGTATAATGTTCCCGTGAACGGACTGTATACATATCCGAGTATTAATTTACATAATAGAACAGGATAACGAATTGTTAAATACCTTGGTGCTCATATAAAGTGGGACAATGTTATCGCAAATTAAATTTCTATCAGTAATGGGCAAACAATAATTCGAAACGAAAAAAATTAATAGTAAAACGTCCAATTTAAATTAAAACTTGCTTCTTTTTAAAAAAGACCGCACCACTAAACTTTCCTGCGTAGTCTGTTTAAACGATTTAAATTATAGGGGATTCTCCACAAAAAATAGTGTGTTCAGTTAAGTAATGCACAAAGCGATTCAAACGTAAATTTGTTTCTGCTTTGAAACGTTAAGGGGACGATTGGCAGATTTAAGAATTTATCTGGAAGTATATTATATCCACAGGGTGATTTGTAAATTTGCTGGCTGTAGCATCATCGAACTTTGCAATGATATATACCTCAAGTTTATAGTTTAGATTTATTCACTAAATACTACTGGGAATTTGCATTGATCATCGCTTTATAAATCACTCTGTCTGTTATTATTTAGTGGTATAGTAATTGTACTTAATAAAAAAAAAAAGAAAATGGAGAGATATACTGCCAAAATTAATAAACATGTATCTTTAGGTCTTACAGTATTAATTTTATAATAGTCGTTTATTTTTTAACAGACAATCAGGACAAATTATGTAAATGATACGTTAAATTGTGTAATTTCATACTAGTATACAGATTTGTTACTTGTGTTCCGTATAGTGTGGTTTTGTATATAAAAATAAAAATGACAAATAGAACTTTTTATCATCTTTTCCCCAAATTCTGATCAATTTGATCATCCTTTTTATTTGCCTCTGCCGTTTTTTTTTTTGTGTTTCTGATGATCTTCTTGACTTTATATTCAGATATTTTTGGTTTTTCTTGTTCCCATCTTTTTTCTATTTCTATGTTATTTGTATGGTTTATTTTGTTTTCTTTTTCTATAACATTAAATTCCGTTCTTAATAAATCGTCCACTGTTTCTGCTCCCCTGCTCAATGAAATTTTGCATATTTATTAAATTTCCATCAACGATATGCTAATACATTCTTATTTGTGTAAGTTGCGTAACTAACAAACGAAAATGTAAAAAATTAAAATCTTGTAAGCATCCGCTATTTTAGATGCTTATAAATTTTTACATTTTTTTTAATATGTTATAATTTTTAAGTATCGTGTTGTCAGAATAATATTTGTAAAGAAAGGTTAAGTAAAATAACTAAAAAACATTATCGTGAAAATTGTATTGTAACCAAACGACGCCGTTAGTAAATTTTAGTTACCACATTGAATAAAAATCAGGAAGTGCGAGAACTATAAAAACGTTTAAGTGTAATTAGGAACCAATCAGAAAAAAGGATTGCCGTTGCGGATTGTACTACGGGATAAAGGAAACCCACGTAAGGTCCACTACGGTTTGTAAGTACAGCACGTTAATTCCGCTGACAAAAACTTGAACTCAATTTCTAATGTGGTGCGTTTAATAGACAACAGAATCGGAGAGATTTAAATATGTATTAGTCACTGAAAATAAGGGAATTTTAGAAAAACACTTCTAAATCCATGTAATTTTAGTGTATGGTAGTAATTTAACCGTTGGCCAAAATTTAATTTATTAACAGATTCGGGAATGACCCTCGAAAAATTGATCAACATCTGTCAAATGAGGGGTCTAGTTACAAAACTCACATTCTCCCACATAACCAAATGTTGGAAAATTAAGTAAAACTTCTGTGCGATTATTATAAAATGTTATCATTATAATTGTATATACAAAAAATTGAGGATAAAAAACAAATTTGATTGGTGCCTATACATATAAATTTAAAACATGTAAAAAGCACATATTATAAGTTTTTGATTGGAGAATGTGAGTTTTGTAACTAACATTTTTTTTTCGTTTTCTCTCCAGTATAGAGTGGATAGAAAATGCGTAATGTTTTGATAAGAGAGTGTTAACATCATTGTCCTTTTCATTCACTTCCATATTTTGAGCGTTATTCAACTTCTTCAATTAAGGAACTTGGAGTATTAGTTGCTAT
>JAFFZR010024209.1:0-26246 GCA_018397195.1 Lethrus apterus | reverse complement strand
TGTAAGGCCGTTTTTCTTGATTTTTTTCTTATGCAACCTATTTAAATTTGTATACCGTTGAAAACAGAATTAAAAATCATAACGAAATAAAACATAAAAAATATAGGTTGCCATTTAAAAAAAATGGTGATGACGTCATAAATAATAAATGAAGGTGTTTAATAAAGAATTTTTTCGCCAAGTTGTAGCTAAGAATGTCCCATTTAATAATACATATATATGATTTGTTGGTGATTGAATCACAATTGAAGCCGCTATAGTCTCGGGCCCGTTTTGTAGAACGGACTGTATATAGTTTTCTCAGAAATCTACGTAACGATAAAAAAAGATGATACATGGTGTATCAGCGCCTCTACCGGACTGGAGAATAACAATAGTTTGGAACAAGGATAAGGTTTCAGTTGGCCAATCCAAGTGGACTTTCTATCTTGTTATATTTTCTATGGTTATAATCCATTCGGTTAATTCTCCAACCGAAGATCATTCGTACTCAACTCTTGTCTGGCAAGATTTTCATTTATTCACAGTGATTGCTAAAGGCAATTAAACTCGACCAATTTCTTTGGAAAAATTGGTCTCGTTTAATTGCCAAGCAACCACTGCTCATAAATGAAAATCTTTCCGACAAAAATTGAGTACTCATTATCTTACCTTTGAAAAGTATTTGAAATGGTATGTCTATTACAGGACAAAAATCATTATTAATTCATACAGCATCACAAAAAAACATATCTTTTTGAATAAAGTTAACGTTATAAGGCACTTTTATTTATCTCCAGTAAAATTAGTCTTTTGTCGGAGGAGGTTTTTGTAGCTCAACGACGAAATACCTAAACAAAATAAGACGGTTTAATCAGAGTTGAAAGATCTACCAGAAATTTTGTATAGGGCCATAATTTCTTATTCTAAACAACTTTTCTTAGTAAAATTTTGCTGTATCACGGATTAACTGGATTAATTTGTTCATTTCATTTATCTTTCTATTAAAATTTTAAGGCCGTTTTTCTTGATTTTTTCTTATCTAACCTATTGAAAATTTTATACCGTCGCAAACACATTTGAAATCCTAAAAAAATAAAAGATATAGATTGTCGATGTCGATGACGTCAAAAAATCTGAAAATATATTTTTTTAGTAATTTCAATCGCTATAACCCTTTGAGATTTTTGCTCTATCACAAATATTAACGAAGATATCGATTGTATGCGCTACTTAATTGCACTACAATGTACAGTGAGATCGAAAAAAGATTAGTCAAAGTAACCCATGAACAAAAATCGGCATGTCTTTACTTAAAGCACTATTTATTTCTTAATGTCAAATTGACGTTTGTCAAAAATGTTCAATAGGAAAGTGCTCCTGAAATTCTTCATAACAAGCAACGAAAGAATATTACAATTTACCGTTTCCTGTTTCATTTCCATTTCAAAAATAGAATTCTAAAAGAAAAGCTTTGATTTGTTTGGACAACATTTTTGACAAACGTCAATTTGACACTAAGAAATAAATAGTGGTTTAAGTAAAGACATGCCGATTTTTGTTCATGGCTTACTTTGACTAATCTTTTTCTCGATCTCACTGTATATTAATTAATTAATTTCACCGTTGTCCAAGATACTACGAAGTTTATAAAGAAAATTATCAAACAATAATACCAAATATTTTCGAAATTATAAAACAAATGGTGTGCTATAACCATAATAATGTAATGTCATAACGTCATAAGAGGTTCTTGTTTTATTCTGTGAAAGTATTACGCAATAAAAAATAATGTTCTATTTAAATTTCAAACAAATAAACTTTAATGGTTACTCGCAACACACGATTTTTACCAAATGATTATTTAATTGTTATATACTTACGTAAAAAAATCACGATATAAATGTTTTGTTTAAAAAGTAAGTGAAATAATACAATGGGACAAGTATCATTCTATTTTAAATCATTTTCATGCTGTTTATAAATTGGAAAATATTGAACAAACAACCGCCACAAAAATTCTTGCCATTTTTTCACGTCTAATGTATTAAATTCATTTGTGAGTGAAATTTTTGGCTTCTTTATGCATGGATTTAAATGCAGTTTGTAGAAATATTCTACAATAGCTAACTTTTTTATGTAAAAGGATAAAAACTTGGTTAAATGGAGAAAGCACATTTCGCGCAATAAATTATAAAACAAAAGAACATCGCATTGCTAAGATACAAACATAATTGATTATTTTTTTTTTAATTGAACACCTGTATATTTTTATATTTTTAAGTTGCTGTGGTCGCCTGGTATAATTAATTATAAAACAATTTTTCTCTAGGATTGCTAGTTAAGGAACAATAATTTCTTTTATATAATTATATACAGTCTGTACACGGGAACATTCTATAATAGTTTACTTTTTTATTTAAGTGGATACAAATTTGGTTAAAAGGACAAAGTTTAAGTACCTTGCAATACGCATTTCGCGCAATAAATTATAAAACAAAAGAAAATCGCGTTGCAAAGATTCAAGCATACAGATTAATTTTTTAAATTGAACAATATATATTTTATTAAGTTGCTCTGGTCGCCTATTGTAATTAATTATAAGACAATTTTTCTCTAGGATCGGTAGTTAAGGAGTTAAAAAATATAGTAATAAAATAATAAAAATCAAAAAGCAAAAGAATTATTCGATTATCGATCCTCTTCTTGCAACAAGTTGTTTTACAAATGTTTTTCATCCTTCGGACTGCACCAATATGTCTTATGCATCTCACATCAATAATAATAAAAAAAATGGTAAATAAATAATTTATAATACATTTTTTTATTATTATTGATAAGACATAATGGTGCAGTCCGGAGGATGAAGAATGGTATTAAAAATTATTTATTTACCACTAGGTAGGTATCATAATTATAATGAAATTTCCAAAATTATTTTCTCCAAAACTCTTTTAATAGCGGTTTTAGAGAAAAATTGTCTTATAATAAATTATGGCTGGCAATCACAGCAACTTAAAAATATAACAATATAGGGGGTGTTCAATTTAAAAAATTAATCGTTATACTTGTATCTTATCAACGCGATGTTCTTTTGGTTTATAATTTAATGCGCGAAATGCGCATTGCAAGGTACTTAAACTTTGTCCATTTAACTAAGTTTCTATCTCTTAAATAAAAAAGTTGGCTATTGTAGATTGTTCCCGTGAACAGACTGTATACACAGCAAAATTATTTTTACAATACAGACTTCGTTTAACGAAGATTAAAACAGCAACAAAATCCAGATGTTACCCAACATTTAATAATAAAAATCTTTAGTTTATTCTTTCATAATGTGACATTAAAAATAATTTCATGTCGTTTATAGATTAATAATAAGATATTAACGGTATTGCAGCATAAGTAATATTTCGCAAACTGTATCACTTTTTTCCATTTGGGTTTCTACATTTTGTAATTTTTATAAAAACACTAGAATAAATGTTGCAAATTGGCTTTTGTATCAAAGATAACTAACTAGCTTAGAAATGTACTTACTGAGAAAATAATTGCATAGCACAAGTGATATTTATAATTAAAACATAATCTTCCATTAAAATTTCATTATTAATTAGTAAGTCTTATATAATATTTAAGATCAAATCGTTAAATATGATGAGAACAATAAAAAAAAAGATGATATAACACTTTTTTTGTATAAACAAATCATATGTTGTTTGCTCAACTCCTCGGCTTATTATTATTTATTGTGATCAAAAATAAGGTATAATAATGTCGTAATAAATCTATTCAAATTATGGTTAAAATTCAATTTCTTAATCTCGTTATTATAGAAAATAAAAGTTCAAAATGAATATTTACCAACATTGATTGCAATGTATGTGTTTATATCTTGAAACCACTTTCCAATTTGTTTTGTTCAGATGGTTTGGACAATAATGTGGAATAGTAGGCCATGCAACTACTGAAAGTGAAAATAACATTTCTTTAAAAAACAGCTTCATGTTTATAATACATACACGCCGCATTTGTGGTAATGGGGTTTCTAGCGAGTATAATGTTACAGCATATTTATAAAAAATATATACCTATGTATTTTACTTTTATTAATAAAATTATAATTTATAATTATTTTCAATAAAATGCATTTAAAAGTTTAGTAAACTGTTCCGCTTATGGAATTAATTTGTTTATATGTTAATGTAAATCTAGTTAAAAATATTTCAAACATCTTTCTCTAACTTCTTGATTTGGATTTCTAGATGACGTTAGCGTATTTATTTGACTAACTATATGTCACGTGAAATATATTGCTGTGTTAATTCCTATATTTAATTGGTGAAAAACTGGGAAAGCAAAGCAAAGCATCAGGCGATAATCTGAAACCACACGAGTCACATTCACATTTATTATCAACATACAACTAAGACGATAAGATGACTCCAGTTCTATGAAGAAATGTCTAATCATGCAAATGAAAAGAGATGTTTCATGTACAAGGTGTTACTCAGAAAAACTCACACCCATGACAAGCGAAATGATGACAATCATGACAAATGTGAAAGAATTTTTTCATCAAGAATGTTCGGGGTATTGAATAGCTTGTAAGATCACAAGATGTTTTCCCATCCACTTCAAATTTCAAATTTTAATGGGGTTTCGGTTTCGGGTTGGCGTTATTATGGTATATACATCACCATCAATAAGTGACCACTTTGTGATAACTGACAAGTAAAAATCTTACAGCAATAGTTAGCAGCAGCTTAACATATCGTTTATTTCAGCTGTGCTATCTAATGTAATGCTTTGTTTATGGAATGATTATTAATTATTCTAGTAATTATTTATACGGACCAACGAAGAGTCCAGCTTGTATTTTCCACTTTTTAATCAATTTACAAAAAAAATGCTCGAACACGTCAATTTTTGTTCTAAAGGGGTTGATTTAGCTATTTTCACCCGGGTTACATAAAGTGGGGTGGAGGTGGGGCTGTCACCCCAATAATTTTAAATGCAAATAGGGGTTAAACGATATGTTCTGTTGAAGTCTGTAATTTTGTTGTTACAACGGTTTTTTATTTTTGAAATTCGAACCAGTAGTTTTTCAATAGCAGCGTTTTAAAAATTTATTATCTAAAAAATAGGTATTTACATGTTAACGGATTAAATGTTGAAAATGTTCACCACCGACTTTCATACAGTAGTAAAGATACTGTTCAAAATGTTGTCGGACATTCTGTAGCATTTCGGGAGTAGCTTTACTGCATTCGTCTGTAATACGTTGTCGTAGTTATTGTATAGAATTTGGTTGGGTTGCATAAATTTTACTCTTAAATAACCACATAAAAAGAAATCAATGGGTGGTGAACATTCTCAACATTTAATCCCTTAACATGTAAATACCTATTTTTAAGATAATGAATTTTTAAAACGCTAATATTCAAAAACTACTGGTTCGTGTTTCAAAAATAAAAAACCGTTGTAACAACAAAATTTTAGAAAAACAAAAACATATCGTTTAACCCCTACTTCCATTTAAAATTATTGTGGTGGCAGTCCCCCCCCCCTACTTAAGGTTTCATGTAACGCGAGTGAAAATAGCTAAATCAACTGTCCCCTTTAGAACAAAAATTGATGAGTTCGAGCATTTTTTTTTTGTAAATTGAATAAAAAGTCGAAAAAACAAGCTGGACTCTTTTCGTTGATCCAGCCTGTATGTAGGGTACTATGGACAGTTGCTGCAACTGCTTTGATTGTTTTCTCGATAAACACTCATCAGTTACAGATAAAGAATTAGAAAACATCACATCAAATTTAAACTCTGCCATCGGGCAATGCCATGACCCCACTTTCTACTTCAAAAACATTTTATATGCTAATATCATATAAAATAAAGATATAAAAATACCATTAATTATAAAAGGTTCGAAAATGAAAAAGTTATTAATTAAAAATTTAAAATATTTATACGGGCTATAATTAGTAAACGTGATTTTAAGCGAAGTTCGGACGTTTTTGTCTTAAAGGAATGCGTTGAGAAACATTCGGGTTATGTGATCGTTCACAAACGTCCTTCAAAGGACACTTATCTGCTTACATTATTACATATATTTAACAGCTTGACGCAACGCGAGTTCCACAATGTGGTCATTTAGAATTTATTTATTGTTCAATTTAGGCGCCGAAAGTTACGTAATTTGTTTTTATATTCATAGTTGTTTATTTTTTATTTTCCTTATAATATATAAGGCGTGCTTTAATTTAGTCGAAGACATTTAAATGATATATTTCCACTGTACCATTGGAAATTTACCATTTAAAATTATACATATACAGAATGGCCCACCGAAAACGAAACAGACGTGTTTTCAGGTATATAGACGCTTTTTTTAAAAAACGCTCAGGCAAATGTTTTAGCTATTTGCAGTCACCTAGTTGCAACCCTAAAAGCTAAGTTCACCATAAGATTTTTAAATGGCTAGTGGATTTATGAAGTTATAATTTGAAAGCCAATCGATGGGCTTTACAGATGTGTTTGAATTTTTGAATTGTGATCATTACTTCCTGAGTTATTGATCTCTGAATATTCAAATCAATTCAAACTTTTTCATTTTTTTTACTTATTCTGTTTTTTTTGTCACCATGGAGATCAACAAAAACAAAATAACTTTATGGCTTATGACAAAGTAACACGTTTTCAACTTAAAGTGTAACGAAACATATCGTCGCTTATTCGATTGCAGAAAGAGTTGAAATAATTGCTTTTTTCTTTGGAAACAATGAATGTGCGAATAGGACAGCCGAGTTGTTTAACCAACAACATGCAGATAAGAATGTCAATCGAAAATACGTTTTGGAGTTAGTATAATATTATATGTAAAATACACTCGCAAATTAATAAATAAATAAAGTAAAATAAATAAAGTCATAGGCTCAAGCTAGGCTTTAAATTTGAGACAAAAAATGTAATTGACAAAACAAGACGGACCATTTGGCGCCCCTTTGTGAGTAGCGCCCGGGACATGATGCCCCCCTTGCCCCCCCTCGCTACGCCACTGATGCTCCTTGCTATTTCAAAATTTTGAGGCAAACCCCATTCTGGAGTTGAAACTATGTTTTCGGAAATAGCTAAAACATGTGTCCTTGCAAAAAAAATTCTCCTGTTTCAATATTTTTTAAACACCTAATCTCCAAGGTGCCAAAAAATGAAGAAAGTTTGAATATTCAAAGCTCAGTAATTCAGGAAGTAATGATCAGAATTCAAAAATTCAAGCACTTCGATTGGGCTTTCAAATGATAGCTTTATAAATTTCACGTGACATTTAAAAATTTTATGGTAAACTTCAAGGAGAGTCCTTGTAGGGTTGTGACTGCAAATAGCTAAAACATTTGGCCCCCTTCCAAAGAAAATTGACCTGTCTGAGCGTTTTTTTTTTTTTTTTACCATCTAAATATCTGAAAACACGTCTGTTTCGTTTTCGGTGGGCCACTCTGTATAAGGTAGCTGTTAACTCAAAAGAATAAAATGTAGAAAACTCGTACATCCAACAATCTATTCCCAACTTTTAAAATAGGAATTTCAGTTACATAACCTATTAAACAAAAGCTTAATTTGTTCGTAAAATTCAACGTTTACTTACGCCATTTCATTATTTAGATCAAAGTAAAGGTACTGATGATAGAATGATAGAATTTTAATTTATATAATAATAAATACATAATTGTTTACCATTACATCATTGTATAATATCGCCTCACATTCGTATCTCGCAGCTACACACGTCATTAAAAGGAAATAGGTGCTTTTATTTCTGTGCTAGATAAGATGGGCGTATACATCATTATTTATATCACGCTATAATATTTGTGATCGATCAACTGAATATTGACTAATTTTATAATAAATAATGAAAAACTATAACTACATTAAATTTCCTAGAAATAATTTTAATTTTAAATATGTATATAACCTATAATTTAAGGACTGAAGAAACGAATGTGGTTCATTTTTTCTTGTTCATTGTATTACTGAACGGAAAATATTTTCAATTTAGAACAAATCTAAATTGGACGATAACCTATGGTGCATTTAAACGAATTAATCACAACACTCCTTCCAATCGCGACTGTTACATAAATCATTGGAGAAAAGTGTATTCAAATTACTATCCTAAATATTTTTATTGGGAGTGGCGTATCTTATGTAATCTATTCATCATTTGATGAATACTTAAATTAACAAAAAAGTAGTGCTAATACAATTTGAGAATCGTAAGAAACCAATTAAATTACTAACAGAAATCATACATAAAAGATAGACATGCGAACTTTCATATTATGAAATGTACAGAGCGTTCATAATGAAAGGAAGAAATTCAATAAAATTCTAACGAGCGATAGAAGAAAAATCATCGGACACGTCGATTTTTAAATCATACCATTTTTTTAAAATCATACCACTTCCGGTTTGAGCGCAAAAGGCAACAAGTCTGTTATTTTAAATAGAACAGCCTATATATTTTTACGGGTTTGGATGGACCACTAAATATGCTTTTCAGTAAACCCCCCATGTGTAAGTTTATTTTAAATAGTTTGTGAGACATTGCAAAAATCAAATAACGAAACTCATCCTGAACGTCCGCCAATTTACCGATCCACTGTAAATAAAATTGAAAGCAAATTCAGAGTTTGGTTGCGTTAGGGATCTACCTAAAGCTCGACCATCAGTACTTGAAGATATTAAATTAAACATCCTCTTAGCAGCTCAAGACAATCCTCACGTCACTCTGAGACAAATATCAAGGGACTATGGTGCTGGATTAGGAACTGTTTCCAATACGTTTCCAGCAGCAAAGTGCCACCCTTACAAAATATATTTGGTGCAGGAGTTGTCATAAGACGAGTTTGACCGAAGAATCTAATTATGCAAGGAAATAATTGCATTACAAGATTACAATGCAAACTTCATCGAACATATCGTTTTGTTCGATGAGGCCACATTTTCCCTTCATGCTTCAGTCAATAGGCAAAATTGTAGGTATTGGGCAACAGAGAATCTGCATTGGATGCAGTTGGTGCACAGAAAATTAATTTGTGAGCGGGAATTATTGGTATCTACTCGAATTCTGGGCAATTCGGTGTAATTCGTGGGACACACTCAGCACCCACAGAAAATTAATGTGTGGGCGGGAATTATTGGTACTCGAATTCTGGTACCTTACTTTTTTGAAGAGACGCTAAATGAAGAACGCTACTTAGAGTTTCTTCAGTTCGAATGGATTCCCGCTTTAGCTGCCATCTTTACCAATCAAGAGGATGATGACCTACGAAATCGCCTAACTTAGCTCCAGCAAGATGGTGCACCTCCACACTATGCAAACGATGGTCGAACGTATTTAATTTATGCAACCTTCCCGAACAGATTGATCGGAAGGAGGGGAACTACCGAGTTGCTAGGTCACCTGACTTAACGCCATTGCACTTTTTCCTGTAGGGTTATTTAAAATCCAAGGTCTATTTAAACAAGCCGAATAATTTAAATGATTTAAGAGATCGGATACGTAACGAGATTCGTTTAATAACTCTAGCAATGTTGGAAAATGTGCAAGAAGAAATAATTTCCCGGCTTCGGAAATGTTACGTTACGTTACTGTATACGGGGGAAAAAATCTAAGAAGACAGTCCTGTCTTGATAAAACGAATTGTGATATAGATTTGATAATTTGTAGAATTCAATTTGAAATTATTTTAGACACTATGTGATAATCACAAGAAAGGTGTCTTTTGTGCGTATAGAAAGATTTATTTTCTTTTACCTCCTTCATCATCATGGATAAATTTCCATTGTCGGATTGAGAATTTTAATAGCTGTAATATTTTGTTATTTTGCTCTTTTTTATATTTTTATATGTATTTTAATTCCTGTTCGTCTATGTCCATTTTTTACCCAATTAAGCACATCAATTTTTGTAATATATTTCCTAGAGACTATAACTTATCAATGTTCTTTCTTTGTATCCGGGTTGGAACAGCCTCAATTCGAAGTTATTATTTGCCATAACTGACGTAGCTCCGTCCGGCCCGGTTACACAGAAATAATATTTTCTAGCGATCGCGGAATCCTACGTAAGAAGAAATAAATTAATGTGATAGTGACAGAGAAAAAGAGGCTGGAAGTAGTGGTGAGAAGAATTGGTAAGAAGGGAGAGGAGGTTAAATATGTATCAACGCGCAAGAAGGTTGCTCGATGAACTAGAAAGAAAGATAGCTTAGAAAGAGGCGAGCGTGAGGGAGCAGAAAGGTTTTACAAAGATGGTATTGTAGAAAATGGTAAAGTGGTAAATAGGCGAATATTATCAAATAGGAGAGGAATAGATTAAAGATGTACAAACGAGCGGAAGAACCAACCAAGGAATTACAGAGAAAGATAAATTTTGTACGATGAAAGGAGTTTGCAGGACAGAAGAAAATACGAGTTATAATAGGAAGTATAGAAGGATATGTAACAACGGAAGAAAACCAGTTAAGAGGTAAATATTTTTGCAGTGTTTAACTGGAGGAACAAAGAATAAATAAATATGAAATTGGAGAAAATTATGGCATATATAGTTTTAGCGGAGAAGAAAATTATGTTTGAGAACACTGGATGACGGACTGTATCAGCACCAAAGAAATTGAAGGTGAGCTGCAGAAAAGTCATTTACTAAATAAAGAAATAGCTGAACATTTTGAAAAACAAATGAATGATAAATCAAAGGAAAAGTCCGAGGTATTTTATTACGAATATGTTTATTTTGAAATCATTTTTAAATTGTTATTACGATACAAATATTCTCGTTTGAGCCTTCAACAAATCACTAGAAACTCTAAATTAATTCACTAATTTACATATGCATTTAGTTTTAAATTAGTTTTTTTTTTATTCCACTCATTCTGTCAAATATTTACCTATTTTTCAATACCTTACAATTACATAAGCCGAAGCCATACACAAAAAACTCTGTGCAAAAGTGCATACTAATAATAACTTTGCACATACTGCACCATATCATTTTTCATGCAATAAAATTATATGTTATTTTAAACAAAAATAAATTATTAATACTTGGTTTCACAATTTCACAACTATATGGACGTAGATAAAAATCATACAGAAAGATATGAAATATTACAGAATATAAGTTTCACACCATTTAATTAAGACAAGAAATTAGAAACACTTCAGTGAAAGTTTTAAGCATTGTAATTGCAGAACAGTATACTTGAACACGCATAATTGTTATGTGAATATATATGTAATAACACAGGTATGTGTTTAGGAGTGCATTTGCTCGTAAAGAATTGTTTAGATATCTTTTATTGCAATAACATCTGCCATAGTACATATTTTATGTATGAGTATACACACTGATATAGCATACCATAAACAATATTGATTTTTAACGAAAACTTTTATTGATGGAGCTTGGTAATAACACTAAAAAGCACCATTGTTATTACATACATTATTACGATATAGCAAATCGATACTACGCCCGTGAGCAAAGTAATCAATCCAATTATTCTCAATAAAGAGAGAAAAACTTCCAGAAAATATTGGAAATAATTTGTGGTTGCCTATGGATTAAATAATATTTAAATCGTTATTGAAATGGACGGCCATTTAGGTCATCCGGTATAACACCGCTTTTTTTGAGCACATTTACGGGTTTTGTACAAAAAAGCCAACAAGAATAGAAAATATGTAACAAAGGATTCACACACAATAGGTGTGTTTATGCGGAAAACGTAAACATGTGATGTCCTATTATTTTCTTTCTGGGTTTAGTTTTCGTTCGCCTGCAGAATTGTATAAAGTTCTTTTCAGAATATTCGATTTTAAGATATGTTTAAAGTATTTAAGTATTTAATTTAATGATTGTCGTCGGTATTTTCATAGTGTTGTTCTTTTCTGCTAGATATATTTTACTGCATGTCGAACATTTTAATGGTTTTATACACAGGGCATCATTAATATAAAAGCATAAAACCATAAAGTACAAAATTAATTTCTTCATGTAGAAGAATTTTATCAAACAAAACACCTGTTACTAATTAATTAAGAAGTTAATAGACTTGAAGGAGAAGCAAAGAAATTTGGATTGTAAATTAATGAACAAAATATATGAAAATATGAAGAGAACCAGAAGGAAAAATAAACTATTTATAAACGCAACATCACAAATTTGAAACAGTCACGGTATACAACTATCTAGGAGTAACATTAAGGCAAACAATTAAAGACAGAATAAAGGAGAGGATTCAAAAAGGGTACAAATGGAACGAATAAAACACTATTGACGGTTTAAAAACAATCCATTTTAAACAAAATGTTTTAAAACAAACAACTCTACTTATATTGGCGACAATTTACCACAACAATATGGACATACAGTTCTGAGATTACCATTGTATATAGAATTCAATAGAATAGATTTGGGGCATTACGAAAACATATTGTAATAAACATATTGACACGATGATTATGGCATAGACACGTTGATGTAACAAGAAGCACTGGATAAAATAAAAAAAATGTTTGATCAACTACAATTAAAAATACTGAATCTGTAATAAAGGAGTCATGGGAATGGAAGCTCAGTTTAGTAATGAAAATGTAGTGCTGCTATAATATATTTTGATTATGACTCTGATAGTTACAGAAAGTGACTTTAGCGATTTGGGACTTTATCAACACCTACTATAAACAATCGAAAATATAGGGCGAGTTGAATAAGGACAATCTGTCAAGAAACAGAAAAAGTAACGATATATAGAGTGTCCCACGACGCGAGATCACAACTTCGTGTACGTAATCTTTAGACCAAATATAGTTAAAAAGTCTAATGAAGTTATGAGTGTTTAATTACTATTAATTAAATAATTATAATTTCAGAAAAGCCAATATTTATTTTAGTTTAAATTCACTATAAAGATTATTCAAAAGGGCTACCGTTGCTATCGAGACATATTCTGGCTCTTCGTAAGAGAGATCTGGTTACCTTAGGTAACATATCATTGTTATTCCGAATTAGTTCTGCTGCCTCAAAACTGCGTCTCCTAAGATCTTCAACAGTCTCTGATGGTGTTTGGTATACCAGATTTTTCATATGGTTCCAAAATAATAATCTAAACAATTTAAGTCCGGAGATCTTGGGGGCCAGGGGTGCTGTTCTCCTCTACCAATTACACGTCCTTCAAACCTATGATTCAAAAATTGTCTAACATGTAACGCAAAGTGCGGTGAGGCACTATAGTGCTGGTACCACATACCATATCTGATCACCAGAGGGACATCATCTAACAATCCTCTCAAATGATCCTCTAGAAAATTTAAAGGGCTGTCGACGGTTAAATGGTTCTCAAAAACGAATGGACGAATGAGCGTGTTATCAATAATTCCAAACCAGACATTCACTAAAAACCTATGTTGATAATTTGACACTGTGATTTCGTGCGGATTCTCCAAATCCCAAGATGGCTGTTCTTTCTGTTCATCAATCCATTCCTTGTAAATGTTGCCTCAACCGTGAATGAAATTCGTAGGTGTCGATTTTGAATGATCTAGCGGAAAATTCCATACAACAAGCGAAATTTGTAGGTAAGAGGGCTTGAACAGACTGGATATGAAATGGATATAAACCACGACGTTTTACTATTCTTTAAACACGCATTCGTGGTACATTAAATTGTGCAGATAACGGGAAGCGCAATCGTGAAGTCTAATTTTCGACCACTTTTTCAAGCAGCTGAGGCCGTATATCGGCAATAACGGGGCTAATGTTGGCTTCCAAGTGGTCCAAAATCTGCGGTTAATCAGCATAGAGAAGCGACTTTACATATCCCCACAGAAAAAAATCAAGAGGTGTGATATCACACGATCGTGGAGGTCAATGCACAGGCCCATTTCGCGAAATTATGCGCTCATTGAACGTTTCCTGCAATAAATTGATTGTGTCGCGCGCTGTGTGGCATGTTGCGCCGTCTTGTTGAAACCAGAGCTTTTCCACATTAACGCCATTACACCCACAACAAATCACTGTTTGGTGTGCCTTATGGGCTGGTGGAATCATTAGCCCATATTTCTTCAAAGATGATGCCGCCCATAATGTTACGGTCCATGGAGAGCGCTATAGATTTCTGATTTCTGATTTTTTCGATCCACAATTGAACGGCATTAATGTGGGAGAGCTCAGGCCGATAACGGCCTCAGCTACTTGAAAAAGTGGTCGAAAATTGGACTTCAAGATTGCGCTTCATGCGAGCCAGCCGCGGCGCCCATATGCCAGAAATCATATTTAAACACAAATGGCATAACATTATCTTTTCAATAATGCCAATATGTGCCAATTTTTATGTGCTTTATTTCATTTTAAAGTTCTATACCTCTAAAAAAAACACCCGTTATAAGACGAACAGAGGTACCGGGATTATTATTAAATTCTGACAGTATCATGTCCTTATTGTCTAGTACTTGATGTACTGGACGCCCAGCTGACGATTTCTGGGAAAGTTCCGTGTTCACGTAGATAGTTGTGTACTCGCTGGAAAGCTCTTCGGTCTGGTAGTCGCCGATTTGGAAATCTCAATCCATATTCTCGAGTAGCTGCTACTGAGTTTTCCTGTATGTTTGCTTTTATAGCAATTTAAAAACACATCTATCAAACTATATGAATGAATAAGAAAATTATTAGCTATAAACTAATTAAATATTGTTTACTTTGTGGTATTTGCCTAGCTTTATATTTTGATAAAGTAATTTTTAGACACAAACAAACAAACACAATTAAATTAATTATTAGCTCTAAAGTAATTCAATATTCTGTAATATTTATCTACCTGTAGCAGAAAAGGAAAATTCTGTTCGATAGCTGCACGATGATTTGTTATTTATGTATGTACATCGTTGAACTAGGTTAAAATAAACTGTATTTTTGAATTAATACCAAGTTTAAAGATTTTGCGGAGAAAGTTATATAAGTTGATCAGAATTTGAAAGATTTGAGATTAAATTTGCGAATTTTTATCAACTAAACAATATACACGTTATTGCAATAGTACGTCCGTCTTTCATAACTCGGGCAGTATGCTAGATGGCCATTTAAAATTCTGGGGATGTAATATACTAGTAAACCTGCATCTTCTAAAAATATTTTCGTATATACAGGATGTTTCAATAAAAGGCGGCACAGTAAAATTTGATTTTTTTAAATGGAACACCCTGTAATTTTTACATTATTTAAGATACCAGACTGCCCTCTATTCATCCCCAGAATCTCAACGTCACCAGTTCAGCCGTTTTAGAGTTGAAATTGTTTTTGTTAAAAAACATATTTCAAATAAAAAAACCGCTACGTCCAAACGCTTAGATTTTTTACAAAATTATATATATAAATATTATTATTATTTAAATTTATTGTGTGAATTTACGGAAGTTGTGAGATGATATCGCTAAATTATTTTTTATATGGTACTACTTTAAATACTAACACCCTGTATATTTTTACAAGAAGTGATGCAAAATTAAATTCTTCGTCGATCCATCGTAGCTTCCCTATACTTATCTTTAGCAGTTTCTACGATAACCGAGGATATTCAAAATTGTAACGTTTTCAATAATGCAATTGAAGAGTGGAAGTTACAAAGGGGCTAAGTGCCAAATTTTCACCTTTGAGATATTAACATGAATTGGTGACATGTTCCACGGTAAGTGTCCCTGCAAAAGCGCTATGTGACATCTCAATTTTTTGCCTGTTATATCCACTAAAATATGGCGTTATCAAACGAGTTGCTGTAGAAAGGTGTCAAACGCCATTCGGTCATTCCAACATATTTGTGTTAATTTCCAGCAATTTTACAGAAATGTGGTACAAATTGATAATACGCTTAAGGCGACTCAGCAAGGAACAAGTACCCAATAAATTTTGTGTCAATATCTCATCAATAAATTCTTGGCACTTAACACATTTCTATTTTTTTTTCTTATTTAATTTTTTTGCGTCTTTGTCTATTGATATAAGTTTTCCATAGCACTAGAAATTTGTTTTCCGTTATGTACCTACTTGATCATTGTGCTTAATAAAATTTGACGAGGATTATTCCTTCAGGTTTGATCCATTTTTTATTGAACTCAAAAACATGATTTTGGCACTTAGCTCCTTTGTAACTTCCACTCTTCAATTGTAAAAGATAATCGAGTTAGTGGCTAATAAGAAATAAAACAAACGACAGTCACCACGCCAGTTGTCAGATTATCAAAAGTGCATCCAACAGCGTACGTATTACTTAAAAATGAATTACTCAAAAAACGAATTGGTAGATATGGTATTTATACTAGGCGAAGCAGAAAGGAATGGTCCTGTAAGATGGCCGCCTAGATCTCCGGACCTTACACATGGTTATTTTTATTTATGGGGACGCGTAAAAGAATTTGTTTATGCTGAAACTCCAACAACAGTAAAAGATATGAAAGAAAGAATAATTAACGCTTTTAGAAGCATAACATCTGAAGAATTAAGGCCAGTTCAGAAAGTGTTCATAAACAGAATCAATCTTTGTTTGCAACAAGAAGGAAGACACTTTGAACATTTATTACCTTAGGTTTTTGTTTGTTTCCTTATCCTCTGTAAATGTGATTGTTTATCACTTTAACTGAATTTAATTTTAATATTCAAACACGTTTGCCCAGTTTTGTATCAGTCTTTGTTTCTTTGTTTGTTTGTTTCTGTTTTACCATTTTCCGTTTCAACAAATTTTGTTATTAATATTAATTTTCTTTCAAGAGAAGAACACTTTTGACACTTTTTCCTTGATTCAATTCGCTGTTAAGATAGTTTAAAATAGAAAATAAAGTTGAATACTGGAATTTTGAATATCCTCGATTATCGTAGAAACTGCTAAAGATAGGTATAGGGAAACTAACGATGGATCGACGAAGAATTTAATTCTGCATCACTTCTTGTAAAAATATACAGGTTGTTCCATTCAAAAAGATCGTGAAAAATAATTTCAAAGTTGGTAAAGTTGATACTTTCATACTGACTACTCTGTATATCCGCTGATAGAAATAATTAAGCGATATCATCTCCCAATTTCCGTAAATTCACACAATAAATTTTATTGTAAAAAATCTAAGTGTTTGGACGTAGCGTTTTTTTTTTATTTGAAATATGTAATTGACATTTTTTTAATAAAAACAATTGCAACTCTAAAACGGCTAAACAGGTTACCTTGATATTCTGGGGATGAATAGAGGGCAGTCTGGTATCTTAAATAATGTAAAAATATACCCATTTAAAAAAATCAAATTTTACTGTGTCACCTTTTTTGTTTAAACAGCCTGTATATACGACAATATTTTTAGAAGATGCAGGCTTACTAGTATATTACATCCCCAGAATTTTAAATGGATATCTAGCATACTGCCCGAGTTATGAAAGACGGACATTTGCAGGACCTGTATATTAAAATGTTTAGTGCAAAAATTAAAAGTTCTAAACGTTTCGTTAAATCATCATTTGTGTCACACATGTATCGTTATAATAGCCAAACTGTAAAATAAATAAGATAAAAGACAGACAAAAAGACTCAAGTAATAAAGTGATAACAGATAACTATGAGTCATAATTTATGACTGGTCAATAATTTATAATAATTTAAACGCTATAAAAAGAAAAAAAAAATATTTTTACAAAGTTTGACAAAAGAATTATACAAGGGACTGCACTGATTGAAGTTAATAAAGAACAAAGACTGTAACATCAAACCATTTACAATCGTAAAACAACAAAAACCCTCCTAATGAAATAGTTATTGATCGTTTAAATTTACAGTCGCTAAAAAAAATGTATTTCTATTTAGAATATCTATACATAGATATACATAGATCAAGATTAGACAAGAAGTAAAGATAGATACATCTGTGAGTCGGTTTAAACCAGCTGGTTACAGTATGAACCGATATGTCAAACAACTATAATGAAAAATTAGCGTTAAGTGCACAACGTTCATTGTAAATATAAAATGTTAATAAAGAAATAAAATGCACAATGGGAATAAAAATAAAATGAAACCTTAAACATAAATATATCATCGCCATAACCTATTTTATTTTTACAATAAAATTGATAATATTTATAAAAATGACAGTACTCATTATATCCGTTATAGAGGTTTCATGCTACAGATAAATTAACGTAAAATTTTAAAAACAATTAAGATCGACCAATGTAAGTTCATACGTATAAAAAAAAACAATCAGCAAGTACTTACCCGAAAACGCTAGGTTAAGTATTTGAAGTAATATAACAGACAACACTAAATATTTCATTTTAAAAACGTTTAGTCCTTTAACTTATATCTACACAACACAAATGACATCGGCAATGTAGAAAAACACTACGTACAAAAATACAATAAGTACAAGACAAACTCCGCAGAAATTACAAGATAAAATGGCGTACTCAATCGCTACAAACAAGTCACGAGCCGAGCGCTTACGTAACAGTCAATTTCGTGACGTCATGACATGCGTTCTGAGTCCGCCCTCTTTTGTCTTCTTATCGTGGAAAACTAGATTGTTGAGACAAAGTTCAATGTTATTATTTACATTGGCGAAGATAAGTTTCAATTAACTGCATAATTTTACTTGTTTGCGACAGTCTTTTATCTAATGGTTGTAAATTTACACATTATGAAGGCAAATAAATGTAGAAAAATCTAATATAAAACCATAAACCCAACTCTTGAAGTATTTAAATATTATGTAATTATACTAGTGATGTAAAAACTACCCTAGAATGTATACCTGTATGTATGTACATACATGAAGGGTATCAACGGTGGAACCTATTTGTCAGTTTTTAATCAAACCTTTTCAGCTGTTCTCAATAAAAAAAAGAAAACAAATGAAATAAAAACAGTAACTCTGGCTAATTACTACCTTTACTATTTAAAATGTTTTTCATATAAAAGAATTATTGCACCGAGAGAAATACACCTGTATATAGATATACATATATGTAATATCTAATTTTTGTGGAGGGATCTACGTTTACTACGAGAACTTTTCCAATTGTTCAAAATAAAAAGTGGTTATTCAGTAGGTACTTTATATTGATGTATTGGTCAGGAGTGGGAGAGGAAAAATTGCAAAAGTAACAGTAGCGATAAACTAATAAGAGACGGAAAAATAAAAAATATGAGAAATGAAAACTTAATTAATGAAAGAATATTATCAATAGAGATATAGATTATGAAAAATTGAGGAATACACATTAATAGTAGCATATGGCCCAAACGAAGATATAGATAAAGACAAATTCTAGAGGAACTACAACTGGAAATTGATAGAAGCAAACATAGAATGGAAGATCAGAACGGAAGAATTGGTAAAACAAAGGAATTGAATGGTTTTTGGGAGAGCAGGGTGAAAGCACAAGAAACACAATTGGAGACTAGAGGCAGAATAAAAGAACTTGGCCCAGAATACGCAAACGACCTAAAAATATAAAATATCAACTTTGTGCACAAGGAAATAAACAAAACAACAAGAAAGGAAATAAATAGAAACGAAAAGTCAATAACTGACTACAGTGCTTGACATAAAAGTTAAAAGAACGGGAAACAAAAGAAAAACTACAAAAAACAAAATAAAACATGACAAGCTGAACAACAATGATGTGAGAAAGACGTTTCAAAAATTACTTACAATATTTACAAAATGGTACATTGGTGGTGAGAAAAAGTTAAAAAGTGATTCAGGAGAAGAAACGCAATTGGAAAATACGTATACGAAAATCTATAAAAGAATACAAATTACCAACACATGAAAAATAGAAATAAAAAACAGAAAATCATGGAAGACTTCGGGAAAAAGATGTACAAAAATTGTAAAATTAAAATGCCATAAAATATTTTAGAAATGTTTGTTAGCGCGTCTAATTTTATCGTACCATTCACAGTGTATGTTACTTCTTGTATTGTTATTATGTTTTAGGTATACATATATAGAGTTATAAATATCAACTAACATTTCAATGGAAACACAAATATTGACCGAAGTTGTACACTAGGACAAATAATTCCAAGACTTAATAAATAAAACTGTTGACATTACTATACATAACAACACAATAAAATATAATGTTATATATCTCTGATATGAGTGATATGACTGGCAAAAGTAGCTTATCTATAAAATCCACTATTTATAACTCTTCTTTGAATATCTTTACAACACATGCTTTTTATAAATATATGTAGAAGAACGAGAACAAACACTGGTTAAGATCTCTGATATTAAAGCTGATCGCCAAAGCTGAATGTCATAAGTTACTGACGGGGAAAGTATCTCGTTAGCTACAAGTAGGTTTGCCATCGACCTAATATAGTACAATTATTATATATTATATTTTTGTCAGTAAAATAATTCAATGGTTTTTTCAGTTCATTGTTACCTTATAATCCTTTTTCACAATTTATGAAAAGTATATCTTACGTTACATTTGAAAATACCTCCTAAACTTGAAGGTTGTAGTGGGGCAGTTTGCGGGTGTGTTGCCAACTTAATGAATTTTTCACTAAATCTGGTGGTTTTACATGGCCTTTAATGGGTTTACATTTTATATTTAGTGATTAGTGATTTTTCTGTTGGTTTAAAGAATTGCAAACATGTCTATAATACAGACAATATAGAATGGTTCCGAATTTCTTTGGTCTTTGGTCACATGATGAATATTAGTTGCTTGAAGTTAGTCACAAATAAAATTTAATGAAAATTGAACGATGAAATAAGGAACCGTTCGGAACTGTTTGTAAGGACATCAACCAACAACGCCTATTATTTCATTTGAACAGCATTGGAACATAGAATTTAGTTTTTGTTGCTTCTTTTACATTTTATTTTTATAGTTAAATTTATTTGTTAATTTTTCAGCATAAATAACATAAGTAACGGCAAAGAAATTTTCATTTAAATCATATTTTGGTTTTGTGCTAGCCACCCTTTTCATATTTTTAGTGGAAATTATTGTTATTTATAATTAGTGGTGTCAATGTTCATTTCTAGTGGAGAACGGTCTCCTACTGTTGGCAACACTTGTACCTGTGCAGTAAAGATTATGATATTGATCAATTTTCAATGTTGACATTTTGTAATTTAAAAATACCTGCAAATCTTACTTAATTCATCGTAAATATGTCTGGAGAATGCGGAGTTAAAGTTGCATCGACGGAGACAATTGAATCACTAATGCAGGAAGCCGAAACTTTAAAAATAAAATTGGAAGACGAACGACAAAAGCTTAACGATGTTACTCGTGAGTATTCTTAATAAATAACGCATTAATAAACCGATTTATGTTAGTCACGAATTGTAAATATTTTATTGAAATGAAATAATCTAAAATCACTCTCCTACACGTTTTCATTTCTAATTTGATTTTCGTTAGAAGCTAAGAGTAACGAATATTTAGAATCAGCATGGTAGAAATTTATAGTCGGATTAGTTTGTTTCCTGAAATGTAATGACCGCGCTTTTTTGAATAGCTGAAAATTGTGGCACGCAATTTATGAATTATGAATAAAAATGATTTACATACTTACATTCTCAATAATATATTTATTCTATAGGCTATAATTGCCCTTTTCATTAAACTTCTCAACTTTTTCGAGTCTCATCTTCTGTGATCAATCGTTCATCATCTTTGGTCTTTGGCTCTTATTTCCAATCTTTAGGCTGCTTCCATTAGATTATATTTATTTTTTGAATTCACTCTTCACTGTTATGAGCTGACATTATTGGTGTAAAATTAGCATTTTGATTTTTGTTGCATGGTTGGTTTAGAGGTTGCTAGATTGGAATAAGTTTGCGAAAACTTGCAAAATAGACTGACTTGAGCAAAATAATGATCTCTAATAATGCCTATTGCTCAAGCTTAAAATTTCTGTGTATTTAAACTCAGATATTTTCTATGAAAACAATAACATAAATTGTAACAATATTTATGGCAATAATTTATGACACTCTAATATATGTGAATTTATTAGTGGCTTCTGTTGCTGAGAGATTAGAAATAATAAATTATATGAATATAAAACCAAGGAGAACTTTGAAAGGTCACCAAGCAAAAGTATTATGTTCTGACTGGTCACCAGATAAACGACACATTGTATCATCTTCACAGGTATTCACCTAATTTTGGGTTAATTCCTTGGGTTAATTATTAAACTAATATGTCTCTAATAGGATGGTAAGATGATAATTTGGGATGCTTTTACTACTAATAAGGAGCATGCAGTGACAATGCCTACCACATGGGTGATGGCTTGTGCATATGCACCTTCGGGCAGTTTAGTGGCTTGCGGGTATTCTAATTGGTTATTTAATACAATAGCATTATATGTTGTTTTTCTTCTTTATTATAGCGGTTTAGATAATAAAGTTACAGTTTATCCTTTAAGTTTGGATGAAGATGTTACTCAAAAGAAGAAAACTGTTGGGACACATACCAGTTACATGAGTTGTTGCATTTTTCCCAATTCTGATCAGCAGGTAAGTCAACGGAAATTAAATAATTTAATCTTCATTTTAACATCTTTTCAGATATTAACGGGTAGTGGAGATTCAACTTGTGCTTTGTGGGATGTAGAATCGGGCCAGTTATTACAAAATTTCCATGGACACTCTGCAGATGTTATGTCCATAGACTTGGCACCTTCGGAAACAGGAAATACTTTTGTTTCAGGAGTACTTACTTAAAGAAAATAATGAAATAATTTATTGAATGTTTTGGTTTTAGAGTTGTGATAAGATGGTGCTAATTTGGGACATGAGATCAGGACAATGTGTTCAATCATTCGAAGGACATGAATCAGATGTTAATAGCGTTAAATTTCATCCAAGTGGAGATGCAGTTGCAACTGGTAGTGATGACGCTACGGTTAGTAATGAATTGATAATTTTACTTTACATATGGAAAATATAAGAAATTTTAGAGTGTGAAAAATGTATAAAGTTTAGTCCAGGAATGAATGGTTTCTGAAATGTATTAGCTGAAATAATGGTGTAATGCCATCTTTAATAATTTAATATTTTTTCAAAAACTTATAATGGGTGTTTACAAACTTCCAACATCTCAGTTGCAGTGGAGTATAAAGCGTACGTCTTTACTTAATTCAATAAACGTCAATCATGACATTTGTAACTTAATTGATGTTTAATGAATTAAGGCCAAGTTGCACCAACGGAAATTAGATAATGTGCGATTAATTTCTATAGGAACAATTATTATAACAATAGTCATGACAATAGTTTCTATAGAAAGTAATCCGGATTAATTAATCGTCGCTTGGTGCAACTGGGCATAAGTGTTTTGACATAAGTAAACTGAGATGTCAGAAGTTTGTAAACACGCGTTACTTACTTATATTGAATTCATTTCCCAAAATATGTCTTTAAAGTTTTATATGTAATAGACCTGACAAATATAAAGCTCTATGCTGTCGTTCATATTTTGGAAGACCTGCAACAAAATAAATATTTTCTTACTATTCACTTCACAATTTTACACTCAATAATTTCTGGCATACATTACTTTAAACAAAAATGTAAAAATAAAACTTTGCTCTTTTAGTGCCGTTTATTTGATTTACGAGCCGATAAAGAAGTTGCAATATATAGCAAAGAAAGTATCATATTTGGTGTCAACTCGGTAGATTTCTCAGTTTCCGGTATGTATTTATGTTTAATGTTAATGCTATAAAGACGGCAACTGACATTTAACTACCTGTTGGTGTTTGGGCTATTTCCATCGTTTAGTTGATCCATTTAGATCTCACATTAAACTATAAGTTTGAGTTAGAAAACAGTCCTTCTCGGGGCTACCCTGAAGGCCGATGGTCGAATCTAAATGGATCAACTAATCGATGGAACTAGTCCAAACACCAACAGGTATTACAATCCATCATCAACAATTTCACGTCATGGGTCACTTTAACTGTTATGTATTGTTTATTGTTTTTGAATTAAAAAACTAAATATTGTTATTTAATCCCCCGATCTTATAGAATATATAAAGTCGTCGCATAGTTTTTTTAGGGGCGGAATCTGTGACGTCATTAGTTGTCTTAATTTTTTATTTCATATTTATGTGATGGCCCAAGAGTAAGGTAATCCGGGGTCTGAGGATTCCAATCTTCTTCAAAGACTCCACCCTATAGATTGTGATTTAACTCTACATTTCTCTTTATAAGTACCAATTATTGAGAAAAAAGGAAATTAAAGAAGGCCTTGATTGGGCTTTTAATAATAATCAAAAAACAAAAGAATATGGACTCGTTATTTCTAACAAACTTATCAGAACTCGGCTTTTAAATGCAGCAACTATCTTACAGAACTTATTTCTGTATTACCGTAAATTATTAAAGATACCTTAAAAATAGTTGGGTGATAATAATAATGGCAGTTGTAATGTATTTTTTTTTCTGTTTTTTAGGAAGGTTGTTGTTTGCTGGATATAATGATTATACAGTTAATGTATGGGATACCTTAAAATGTGTACGTGTCTGTTTGCTTTATGGTCATGAGAATCGTGTTTCCTGTTTACAAGTTTCACCTGATGGGACTGCTTTATCTACTGGTTCATGGGATTACACATTGAGAGTAAATACCTTTTTAATGGTGAAAATGTATTAATCTGCTTTTGTTTTTAGGTGTGGGCGTAAATATTTATTTTGGGAAGAAAAACAAAAAGTATTATATATAAGTGTTCATAAAATCTAAAGTACTTTTAACTTTTTGTTGCAAATGTTAATGAAATGTTAAAATAAAAAATGGCATATATTGTATATTAGATACCTATTATATCTAGAAGCTATTATATACCAGATGTTCATTTAAAAACTTTCCACCCGCCATTTCATCACATTTCCTGGGTAAATAAACTTTGATTTATCTGTCATTTAAAGTTGAACTAATGAAATTAATATTTATCATTAAAAATTCGTATTATTTGAAATGTATCAATGATTAAATATTAAATGTTTTATTATGAAAAACGAGTTATATTTCAACTGGAACTGTTAGCATAAACCGTGCCTGTCAACAGATATGTACATCCTTTAAAAATAAGTAATATGACAGATGAATCAAATTTATTTATCCAGGATTGTATTCAGTGTAACGTGTTAATATTATATTTTAATTAAATACCCAAAAGGACAACTAAAATTCTATTGATGACGTTGGATAGGATTTTTAAAAATCTATTTGACATTTGGCATTTGGGCTGCCGGGAAAAATTGGACAAAACTTTAACTATTGACTTTAGGTTCAGCCTTCTATTATAAAAAAATTATTGTTGGATTTATTTTGCTATCTTTTTTTTTACTTTGCAAGATATTGTTGGTGGAAAGTTTTAAAATGAACAGCCGCATACTTTTATTTTGTCATAATTAGTCAGTATAAAAATGACCATGCTTTTTAAATGTTCCATTGTAGGAATAAAGACCACGAAGTAAAAATAAAAATCTTACGTAAAACTACATATTTTTATTTGAAAGACAAATACAAAATAAGAAGCAATTTATTACAATATTGCCCAATTGCACCAAGCCACGATTAATTTAATATGTATTACTTTCTATAGAAACCATTGTCATCACTATTGTTGTAATACCTAATGGTTACTACAGAAAATAATCGAGGATTAACTAATTTGCGTTGGTGCAACTCGGCCTATGATATATTTCTAATTACACCTGTTTTCTAGGTAATAAGTTTTCAAAAACAAAGTTTCGTTTGAAATGACGTATATTATCATATACCAAGTCGTGATTTGTCTTAAAATGCCCACGATTTTATCAAAGCCATTTTTATTTCGCTTTCTGGAACGCACGCGATTTTTGTATCACGTCACCTACGAAATGGTATTTTAATGGTGTTATTTTATGTTGAAAGTGTTAAACTAAGAAAAACTTAATAGTAAAAATGCCTGGTCGTAGATGTGCGATTGCTTGTTGCAATAACAGTCGCGTTGTAACTAAAACGAATCGTCAAGATGTGATTTACCACAATTTTCCCAAAGGGACTGATATGGTTTCCATCACTTTGAAATCTGAGTGGGTTCGACGCTGCAAGAGAGCCGACAAATGGAATCCAAATACCAGTCAAATATGTTCTGTGCATTTTACACCAAATGATTATGAAAGAGACCTCCAGAACGAAT
>JAFFZR010024207.1:0-28840 GCA_018397195.1 Lethrus apterus | reverse complement strand
TCCACCTCCAGCTCTTTTCCCGAATATCATGACCTTCGTCTTCCTTGTGTTCAACACTAATCCTCTTCTATCCAAAAATCGCTCCATCCGTCCTAACATAGCCCTTAGGCCCGCCTCTCTCTCCGACAGGAGCACCAAGTCATCTGCGAAGGCCAGCGACCAAACTTTCCCCCTTCCTAACATCACCTCTCCATCCTGCCCCTTCCTCAGCACGTCTTCTAGCTCTGATGTATACAGGTTGAATAGTACAAGGCTGAGCGGGCATCCCTGACGTAGCCCCTTTTTTACCCTAAACTCTTCCGACAATTTGTTTCCGACCTTTACTCTACATTTTGTCTTATTGTACGTCTCATCACCGCCCACAACTTTCCTCCACAAAAATATATAAAAATGTGTTTCGACATCTTTTTCAAGTATATTTCAATATATTTTACTATGGAAACCATTAAAATAAAATTACTGTGGAATTTTCGTTTTTTTATAATATTAATTGGAATAATCGTTATTGATTTTAATTTTATAAACATTTATTTCTATATTTAGAATGAGATAATCAAATGCCTTGATCAACAAGGCTATAAATAACAATTTTTCTTCCCAGGTTGGTGGTTGGTGGAGGAATGAGTCACATTACGACTGCTTTTGTTCCAAGTCCTTGTTGAGTTACAATCCGACTTCTTCTTCCCAGGTTGGTTGTTGCTGGAGGAGTGAGTCACAATACGAGTACTTGTGTTCCAAGTCCTGGTTGAGTCACAATCCGACTTTTTCTTTCCAGGTTGGTTGTTGGTGAAGAAGTGAGTCACAATACGACTACTTTTGTTCCAAGTTTGGTTGAGTGACAATCCGACTTCTTTTTCCCATCTTGGTTGTTGGTGGAGGAGTGAGTCACATACGACTGAAGTTTTACATTAGCTGCATGTCTGGATTCTGCATGTCATTTTATAGGTAAATTTAGTCGCAAAAATATCATTATAAAACATAAAGATTATAACACCCCAAGCGTTAAAACAATAAATTACAATTTTTAGATTTAATTGTAGCTCTAAAACTTTTTAAAAGAGCGCTGATGCAATTATGCAACCAACATAACTTATTAATATTTCTGGTTTCCTTTCAGATGAATTACGACTTCATTTCATCCTGCGTCTGGAATTTAATTGAAGTGCATTTATTCATTACTGGTTCCACTATCCAAGAACTCATTATTATAATTAATTTCTACATGATTGCTGTTTTACAATATTATACATCATTATTTAATACAATTATTTTTTTAGTAAAATATGTGTTTATACCATAATTTCTAAATGTCTTAATTTAATTTAATTGTAGCGGGGAATAACACACCAATATGTATATAATATGTACATATACATATTACGGTTAATGTCGGGTACATCTTGCGTTTCCGGTAATTACCGTCCGGTCAGTGTGTAACCTAACGATGTTAATTTTCCCGAATCGCACACGCGATTACCTGTTAAATAACTTGTTTATCGACGTTACCTACAAAGCAAGATATGATTATGTTTACACTATACGCTTGATGTCTCATATTCGTGTCTACATAGCAGTAGGTCTGTTTATCCTGCGCGATAAACGTATACACGTCGATCGACAGAAAACGTTTACGCTGCAGTGTTAATTTTGTTTGTAATATTTGTGTACATTTTTTTTATGTATATAAATATTTGTTGTATTTTACTTGTTTGTTGTGTATTTTTTGTTTGTTTTATTTTTATTTCTATAAACGCTGTTTTTTACAATAATTTTATGTTAATCAACTCCAACCTCATGTCCGAAGATTCATATTTTGATATCTTGCGGCATTCGCCGATAGATGGAGTCGTGCGTCCGTCGTAAATAACTACATTAAAGTTCGTATCCCGTCGGTAAAGCCGTTTTTATCGCAACGTGTGTATCGCCTCGTTTCAGCTATCACGCGGTTTATTTACTGCAAACGCGCTTAACTTTAAACTACGACGTAAACGAATAAAGCAAGCGAGGAAGAGCTATCGCGTTATAAGTGCGATACTTTTGCTCATAATTTATGCACGCCGTCTGAGATACACAAGATCGAGTAGACTGTCTGATGTGTTGAGTTGGTGCACATGTGTTTTAGCCGTATGCTCCGTTGTAGCGTTAAATTTCATTTATTTGAAAAATTATATATACATACACATAAATATATATAATTTTTCAGTTTTTATTTCAAATTATGTATATGTATATATAATTTTTCAAATTTTTTCTTTGAATGATTACTCTCGAAATAAATGAAATTTAACACAGAAATAAAATTAAAAAGTTGGTAGTAGATGGAGAGAATTAGGAAACTGGAAAGAGTCGCTAAACAAAATAATTCTAAATTTGAAAATTTAAAAGTGCTAACAGGAGTTTTTCAAATAATCAGGAAAAAGGAGAAACGTGGAAAAAATGTACCATACATTTTATCTTGCTTTTTCCTTCTTTGAAAAAAGGGGCCTCAATGCTTTTCATATCTTTCCTCCCTTTTCTTAATATCTTCTCATTGTCGAGGGTCAGTTTTCTTAGAAAGACTACTCAAGTTTCGAAAAACTCAACAAAAATAGGAAAATCTTAACAATCCTCCAGAGTCTCGAACCGAAGGTTCTTGTCATTTTCTGGAAGCTTTTTTATCAATAAGAGGTGAAAATCCTTATTGAATTTTTATTGGAAGTTACTGGAATGATAGAGGTGAAAATCCTATCATTTTGTATTAAATTTTGTTTGGTGAAACTTTGAGTAAATCCAATATGGAATGAAGGAATGAAACGGCCAAAACTCTAGAGATCTTTACGACAGATATGAATATTAACTAGAAAATGAAAGTGGAGCAAAAAAATCTTAAATACAGAACAGTTGGGTTCAGAAGGGACAAAGCAAATCTTATTTGGGAGCATTGGGGTTTCAAAAAGGGGTAGAAAAGCACAAAACAGGAATAATTGGAAAATTTAAAAAAAAATTAGGTGAAAATACTCTCATCTACCACGTCGTCTTTCCCTTCCTCTCAAACTTTTCTTTACTGGGAGCATTGGGGTTTCAAAAAAAGATGTAGAAAAGCAAAAAAAACAAGGAAAACTGGAAAATAATAAAAAAAATAATAAGAAAATACTTCTCCAGTCTCTATGTGCATTTTTCTCTTTTCTTTTAGATTTATTTTGTTTATTCGTAAATACCCCGCCAAAAGACGACATTTTTACGAAATAAAACGAAATTGTCCTAATCCGTGTATCACTTTCTCCCGATTATGATTTCTTGGCATACAAGTTCCGCCGATCGAAGTAGTCCGCGTAGATGATAACGTAACTCCCGAAAGACGTTCGACAACTTTAAATATTCATTTGTCCCGGCGAGTAGTCGAGGGTGACTAGATAATAAGGGTTGGCGCGTGCGTAAATCGTCGAGCGATCCGCGTCGGAAAACGGAGCGCAGTTCACCCGCGGCTTTTCATCGCAGTGGGCGCTTGGACGTACGCTTTCCATCAATCCGTCGGTTCGTTCGTTCGCGACGAAAATTCGGGTTTTTTTCGCGCGTGTGTTTGGAGAATATCGCACGCTCGGATCTTTAATAAAAAAAGAAAAAAAAACGGTACTTAGATTTAATTCGATGTCCGGATGTCGATGATTGTTTTTTTTTTAATTTGAAAAATTGTTTAAAAATTTAATGTAAAGATAAATTTTATTGCAAAAATTCTATAAAATAACCTAAACAATATTTTTAAAAATTATTTTTGATAATTTTGGGAATTTTTCTCGATTTGTTCTCCCGATTGAAACATAGTGCGAATCTAACCCCTCTCCATTTCATTAAAAAATAAAAAAAAATTGTACTAGTTTGACTAAATTTCTAACCTATATTTATACAGGTTTTTCAAATTTCTGCTTTATAATTTTTAATTTTATCATTATTTTTATTTTTATCATTATTATTATTATTATTATTATTATTATTATAATTATTGAAGTAATGAGTAGAGTTTACTTATTATAACTGTTGTATTATATTATTTAAGAAATTCCAAACAAGCGTACGTATCGAAATACGAATCAATAAATTAATAATAATAATAATAACAATAATAATTTTGTAAATTTGTGATTTTTGAGCCATTTTCCAAAAAAATTAAATAATAATAAATAAATAAACAGTTACGAACACTAAACAATTTCAATTGTTTCGAAAACATTGCATTGTACATCCGCATCAATATAAAACAGATGTCGACGCATCCGTTTATATTCGAAATTATTTTTAGCAAAACGCACCGCACCTCGGGGGTGCGTTTTGCGTTTTGCGTTCGCAGTTTCAAAATTAAAAACAATCGCAATTATTGTGTTTGTTTTTTTTTTGCAGGATGAAATCGCGCTCGGCCATGGAAAACCGCGCGATAAGTGCGAAACCAGTAATTCAACGTTTCGGACATTGAAGTTATCGTCGGTGTTTAAAACGAAAACTTTCTAGCGCTTGTGGTTGTTGTTTTGTGCACGAAGAAGACTACATCGTCATGGCCCGTACGATTTCGATTTTGTGCCTGGCGGCATGCGTGTTCATCAAAGGTAGGTGCACATTTTTTTGTACGTCACGTATGTGCCAAAATATCGCAAATATGTCGCAAAATGCTCTAATTAGTGTCATTGACCTAATGAAATAAGTTTGTTGGATTTGTTATTAATGTAATTTGTACCCCACGTTGGGCGCCAAATTCTGTTTTTTATTACGAAAATTATATAAATAGTAAATAGCCAACTAGATCTCACAAACCGTCACACAAACAAAATTAATAACGCGCGCAAAATTACGTTTTAAACGTCGACGAACGCGAGCTGACGTCAAATCATAAGTTGTTTTCGTTTTCGGCGTAATTTTCAACATCTTAAATGTCGACGTTCTCCTCAACTGCAGACAACTTAAGCTTCCATTAAAAGTGCAGCATTTTGATTCAACGTCTAAACACTCCATCTGGCGGGAGCGCCTTTTTACGCGACGCAAACGTCTGACCCGAAAACGACGTCGACCGGAATTAAATTCGCAACGACGACGACGACGACGAAAATCAACTTAGTTATTGGAGTTTAATTTTCTTTAATGTGTTTGTGTGACGCAAACTAACATAACGAAAGACTTTAGTAAAAAAAAAAATTCAAGCAAATTACTTTTAGAGAATGATGTAATCAATACGAAGTAGATCATATCATCTGATTTTATTTTTTTTTTAATAAAATCAACATTTGATTTAAAAATATCCGTTAGATTGGTTTTAAATTTAGATTTGAAAATGATTTTTGGAACTGTAGATACAGCTACAGAAATAAGTGATAGCTGTGCCCCACGTTGGGCGCCAAAATTTATGAAAAACTCTAGTGTTGTATTTGCATGTTTGTTTGTCCCGGCAACGAATAACGAATATTATCGGCCGACCGCCTAGGATAAAAGGCTAAGAGAACTCAAATTTTAGAATTTGTGCCCCACGTTAGGAGCCAAATTATTCGACACATCTAATTGCAAAAAATGCACATTCGAATATACTCATCTATTCAAGCTATTGTTTTTATTTTTTAATTTTAAAATTTTTTTATCACCTCAACAGGCCGCATCAAAGAGTGTGGTTTTTTGGGTTGCGGCCACGACTAACTTAAGAAAACTTAGAACGAAAGGTTTTTACAAAGTCAGGAATAATGCAAACTTTATCCGCGAAATAAAATTTTAAAGTCTTCAACTAAGTTATGAACCTTAAACTTTCAGATTACTGACTAATTGATGAAGCCACTAGATCAATAATTCCATCGTCATCATATTCAGGAAATCCCTAGAGATTCGATGTTATAAAAACGATTGTAACATAATATGAACTCGTGCCCCACGTTGGGCGCCAAATTTTCTAGAAGAATAGAATTTATCCACCCATTAAACAAAGTATAGTGGTTGCATGTGAATAGTGCGGGATTACATATACAGGGTGGGATGGGAAATATCGAGACCTGATGGATTCACTTAGGTTTTTTTCAAAATTCAACAATGAATTAAGATGGGATGTGATGGATGAAGGAAGGAATATGTTTTATTTGGTTAGGTTCGATTTGGTATAGTTAGCGTCAGTTTGGTATAGTTCGGTTCGGTTTTGTATGGCAGGCCTGTTTATATCATAATTTGATTGCATTCATTAAAATTCGTTAGGTTTAATTGGTTCGATTGGTTAATTACACGCTTTATGACATTAACGTACACAGCCATCTCGTCTCAAAAAAATCTTCATCGCGTTCGCCTTCAGAACACTTTCGACACGTTTTTCAGTCATGTTATCCAATAACCGACGAACGGGAGATGTTTGTCTGCAAACGGGCCGCTTCCGAAGGCAAATTTAATAAAAATCTGTGGAATCGCGTAATCCAGCAGTTGTGCTTCTCGTGCATTTGATCTTTCGACGGTGATTGTGGCCGTAGAACAAGAGCCGGGAAAATTGCGCACCGTCGAAGGTTTCCAAGTCCAATAATTTGAAATCCGCACGCCCGTTAACCATATCAGCAATTTTTGCGTTTTCTCCGAGCTTCGAGCATAACGACTCGGCGTGTGTCTAAAAATCGATTTGTTCCAAGACGTATTCGACTTGAATTTTATTTTTGTGTGTACGACGTTTCGTCCATAATGCATGTAAAGAAAAGACATGAAATATAGAAATAAAGGCAATGTGGGCGGTAATTTGGAGTTGCACAAATGCAATACGTAAAGACCCCTTTTTCGTAACACGTACAGCTCGTAAGCGTAAAGTAAGTAAGTAAGTAAAATAAAAATCATCGCACGTGTCATTTAAAATAACTGTAATCATAATTTATCATAGTTCATTGTTATTTCCGGGCGCCGCCATTCCTGCCGTCGTGGATATATTTCATGTAAATTCGGCACTGACATGCGAACGTTGATGGTATAATAATTATTTATCGTCCAGTAGAAATTTTTTAAAACACAATTGAAATTACACTCGATTTACAAGGTTGATTTTGACTGTAACAGTAACTTAAAAAACATGCAACATAAAATCTATGCCACACGTTGGGCGCCAAATTCTGTACGTGTTTTTCGGTGATAAAGCCATTCTAACACAAAAATTCTGAATAAAATTACTTGTATACAATTCTGACAGTTTAAAATCAAATTTTTCCCCACGTTGGGCGCCATATTCTGTACGTGTCTCTCGACAATAAAATCCTTCTAACACGAAAATATTTAATAAAATTGCTTGTGTTCATTTCTGATAATTTAAAATAAAATTTGTGCCCCACGTTTGGCGCCAAATTCTGTACGTGTCACTCGGCCACAAAACCATTCTAACACAAAAATTCTGAACAAAATTACTTGTACTCAATTCTACCAGTTTTAAATCAAATTTTTGCCCCACGTTGGGCGCCAAATTCTGTATGTGTCTCTCGGCGATAAAACCATTCTAACAACAAAAATCTGAATAGTGTTTCAGATTTCCAAAAACTTTTAAAAATTTAAAACTAAATTACATCACAATTACATTACACAATTTAATCGTGACGTTAGCAACGTGCAGCGTACGAACCGATTTCGAGGGTACGTACATGGCGGCGAATACAATAATAACTTCACCGTGTTTGTCGGATACAGATGCGACGTAATGTACACAATGGCGAAGTTTTGCTGTTTAGTTTGGCCGCAAGCACGCCAAGAAATATACGACGAGGAGGAGGAGGAAACGCGCAGAATGGGAGTTGAGTTATTCATTACAGTTTACGGAGTGTTTACGTCGATTGTCCATAAAGTTCGTTTTATGTGTATACAAATATACAAGGTGTATTATTACTGTGTAATAAAAGGTATTCTTTATAAAAAGTAAGCAAAAAGTCTTAAAAGGCGATTACATCAAGAAAATAAAATTCCTTGTAGGTTTTTGGTTGAAGATTTGTATTTGAGAAATTTTAGGATTTTTTTATTCTTGATTCTTGTCTGATGCACGAGCTCCACCTAGCGGTGAGAGACTGAAGCATCAATAGCCGTCTGCTTTATCAGTTCACGGAGAGAAATATATTTGATTTGTGATCATTTTCAATATTTAGAAACAATTTTCCATTTAATTGTACCGTAACCCCCTCCATTTCCAAAAATTCTTTAATTATGTGACCTTCTCTCTATTTCTCATGAGCAACTTTGCAAACCCGTCAAATTGTTTTTAAATAAAAAACACGACGTGATGAACAGCCATGAAATTTGCGAGAAAAACGCGCACAAAAAGCGACTGTTTAGTGGGCCATGTCATTTAATTTTTCACTTCGAAAAACGGCGACGAAAATTCCGTGTGCATTTGTTTATCCAACATTAAACGCGACTTTCATGTCGTTTTTTTTCCCGGAATTTTAGTCTACGACAATGAAACGAGCTCGTACGCTCCAGGCGTTCCGTATTAAATATTTTAAATTAATTAATTAAAACTTAAATATAAATACATTTAGTTCCGGTTTTACCGGAAGTGTTGTTCGCCATTAAATATTTGTCGTGTCGTGAACTCGATGTTTTAGGCACGATAATTAGTATAAACAATTATTTCACCACTTCCGGTTTCACTGGAAGTATTATAACTTCGCTAAGAGAGCGCGCTTTAATGCATATTTTTAGCAAAGAAGAAGTAAAAATTGTAATCGGTAAAAATGTGCGCGTTTCCGGTTTGACCGGAAACTTACGTTTAAATTTGTTGCTTTCGATTGGATTTAAGTCACATTTTTTTTGCGAATTATTAAATAGATGATTCAAAAGTTACTTCCGGTTTAACCGGAAGAGTTTTCGTAAAATTGCGCCATGTTGAGTATTAAATTAAATATTTTAAAAATAGATACTAATTGGATTCTGTTCGGAGTCCTCCATCGTGAATTTTAATAACGATTACCAACCCAACTTTTGGCCATTTTTTGCCCTTGACCTTCACCATAGATATACGATGTTGGGCGAGAAAAGAAACGTTCTTTCGTCACGATTTTAAAAATGACAACCATTTCCGGTTAAAGCGGAAGTAGCCGTAGAAGACATATTTCTGTTCAAATGACGCATCCAGTTGCAAAAATAAAATCTTTATGCGCTCCGTACCGCCGATTTCGATCTCGCGAGTTTCAACGCCGGAATTCCTGCAGATGGAATATCCATCTGTTTAATTGAAATATTTCCCGGGGCATGCACGACCCAATTTAAATTTCCTTCCTCTTCCCGTCGACGCAACAGTCTACTTTGAAGAACTTAAATTAAAATATTTCGTATTTAAGTTTCCGTTTATGTAGTGTGTGCCGGCGTTTTATTTTTCGCGTCGCGGCGCCGTCGGCGCCTTACAAATTTCCTTTCGTTCGTTTCACGTTCGACTTTCCGCCAAATAACGTTTAGTTGCTCACGATTTCGTCAAATAAATAAAAATTAATGGATTAATATACAGGATGGTTACTATGTATATTTTTAAAGCCGACTGAAGTTACACAATAAAACTAAGTCGACAGTTTCGTGCGTTTACGAATTGGTCGTTAACGACGCTCATTTCTTCACAATCGCATTCAGTGTGTCAAGCCACAGCCTACTTTGTGCGCGACGCACGCTTATCTCGATTACATAAACAAGTGCCCGGCGACCCAGTCGCGATTAATCAAATCGCAACAAATGAGCGCGATAAATCACTCGTTTCGTGTTTCGACCGTCGACGAAACGTTCGAATTTTTTTCATTGTTTCCGTAATGGATCGGTTGCGATGTGCGATATGCACGTCAGAACCGCGCGCCGGTCTTTTGTTTCGCGAGGAACGGGTCGCGTACACGATTAAGAATTCGTAATGAGGGACGACGTCGTCGAAGAAGAAGGAGACTAAAATTAGGAAATAAAAGGGCCGAATCGCGAGACGCGTTTAAGGTCGTTAAGACGCAAAAACGACGATTTAATTAAGAGTAAACTGTATGTATTCATGGTGTCTATAGATACGGAGAATTAATTTTGTCGGAGCAACAATTGTCTCAGATTGTCTGTATTCGTTATTCAAACAGAGAAGTAGATTGGACATATTGGCGGGCAGGTAGATGAACAGATGGGCAGATTGACATACAGATAGGAAGATGTTTTTGTCTATCAGTGTGGGAGCTGGACGATTGGGACGCCCCCTATCATTCGTCTTTTAAGTACGCCCATTTTTTGACGTCAGGATGATGGAAATCATGAACGGGTTGATCAGCTCCGAACAGCTTTGAATAGCTTTTGATCAGCTTTGCTCAAAAGCTGTTCAAGCTGTTCAGAAATGTTCAACTCCTTCAAGACTTCCGCCGATCATGACGTCACAAATGGGGGAGAGGAGCTTAAATAAGTAGCAGTGAGGTCCCAATCGTCCCCATACCTACTTGTTGGTTTTCTCTCTTCTAAAACGTTCGCTGACCCATAATCTCGACTTGCATTCAGCTTTCAACAGCTTTTGATCAGTTTTGCTAAAAAGCTGCTCAAGCTGTTCATCTCCTTCAAGACTTCCGCGATCATGACGTCACAAAAGGGGGCGGAGCTTAAATAAGTAGTGGTGAGGTCCCAATCGTCCCTATACCTGCTTGTGGGTTTTTTCTCTTCTCAAACGTTCGCTAACTCATAATCTCGACTTGCATTGCTCGTTCATAATTTTCGTACACTAACATTAGTTTCAGACTTAACTAGTCCTCGTCTGTAAGACCTGTGAGTGAACAATGCTTTGTCGAGGCGTGATCTTCAGTCAGTCAGTCAGTCAGTCAGTTCGGCAGTTGTTGCTTAACACAAATGCACAGCGCAACCTATCGGTGGTGAGAGCAGGCATTGGCAATATGTGCGCTTAAATCGGCCTTGTGGAAAGTGCTAGCAGACAATGGTCAGGTTCAGCCGGGGTCAGCGCTGCGCCAGCGCTATGACAGCAGCCAATGAACGTCAACGTGCTGTCATTTAGTTGGTATTCAATTGGCTGTTGTCATAGCGCTGCCCCAGCAATCATTCGGCTGAACATGGCCTCTAGGCTAAGATGGCGATTGGCTAAGATGGCGACACAACAAAGCATTAATCATTCACAGGAGTTTTACCCATGAGGTCTAGTCTATGTGAGTGAGTAATGCAAGTCAAGTTTTTGGGTCAATTAATCTTCCTACAGTTGACTGAGCTGGGCGTCCTCGCACGGCCGGTCTATGAGTTAGACTCCGTGTAACATGGTCTGCTTGCAGTTTCAAAATGGCCTATACAAGCCGACGAATTGCCAGTGGTTGCGTCCACCACCAATAGATGGCGCTGTTCGTTTGGTTTAAGCAACAGAACTTTCGTTTTTCTAGCTAGTTTTTCTTGTCCTAAGCTTTAAGCTTAAATAATAAAGTAAATAATAATAACAATTATTTTTTTTCTTATTTTGTTATCAATGATATTTCGCGCTATTTATTTATTTATTTTTTTTTTAATTATTATTTATACAATGCATGTCTGACTTAATTTTCCATAAGAGAGCGTGCGAAATTTGTTTGTTAATATCAAAGTGCACGTTGCATGTAATTCGCTAATTGTGGGCGCAAAGAGTTAAAACGTTGGAAGCTTTAAGGAACGTTTAGCTTCCATTAATAGTTACACACGAGATCCAAGTAGTTGGAAACTTCAGATTGTTTAGTGGATAATTAAACATTTGCGTCGCGATATCGTTTGTTATGGGATGTGTGTTTTAGAATTTTTATATTTTGGCCGTTTGCGTCTGTTTAGTTGAAGTTGCGGCTTTGAAACGTCTCATGACAAATTAATTTAACCCAACATTTTGAATCAAATCACTCGTCACGTTTAAAAAAATAAAAAATAGTTTTACCAAAACTTTATTAAAAAAAATTATGATCATTTCGAGTTGTCATCATCAGCAGAATGCTGTCGTTATCAGCAAAATACTGGTACTCCGCCGATGAAGACATCTTTACTGTCGAAATTGTCACACAGTTTTTAATAAAGTTTTCTTTATTTTTTCGACAGCGAAGCGGTCATCATCAACAGAATACTATTTTCAACTTTAACCTAACCGAACCCAACCTTGCTGTTGAACACATTAAAATAAAAGAAATACGAAGTCACGTTGGCGTTACGAGTTGAGAGATCAAAATATGAAAAGATGGCAGAAGATTTCAAATTTGAAATTTTGCATTTTGCGTTTTCGACTCATCCCAATTCAACCAAATTCAAAACACTTCCACCCAACTCAATAATCACATCCTACCATTGACTGAGAAAAGACCAATAAATAATTACGTAAAGTTGGGTTGGAGGAGAAGAAAATGGGAGAAGGAGGAATTTTGTTTTTGAAAGATGGTGGATTTGAAAAGATGAGAAAATGGTGACCTGAAAGCAAACTTATAGTAGGCAGATGTTAAGTGAAAAAGAAGGCTTATAAGTGGAAACGAGGAAAATACCGAAAAATACTGAATGGAGGAAGAACCCAGGAAGTTGGTATCTGGACAAACCATACATTTACAAAATGTCTGCATTCCGAGACAGATTTCGAGACAAATTTTCTAAGCACACATCAAATATTTTAAGAAATAAACCTGGTTATAAATCAACGTGAAATACGCGAGAACATTGAAATTTTTGATTATAATCTCGGACAAAGCGTTCTAGAGCTTTTTTTAAACACTTTATAGTTCCGACGCTGTCCAATAAATAATTTTTCCGGTATGCAGGACGTATTTTCTCGAGATATTTTCCAATATAAGTAACGTAGGAATTTCATCCGGAGTCTGACGGCATCGAATAATGAACGCGCCCGGATTCCGAGGCGGAATTTTTAATTGCGCATCTGGACATGCGTCTTTTCGATCGACGCCACCCGCGAATTAACCTGGTTATTCCGTCTCATCTCAACGTTATTCGCGAGAAATCACGTGATGCGATCTAGTCGGCGGAGGTTGCGTCTGCAGACGAGGTGATAACATCGACTAGTTTATAAAACGTTTACTTTGCATTTTCATTAAATGATAGGGAACTCGTTCGAGTTCGACTCGAAGAATGTTTCTATTCGATTGCCCCCCCCCCGCCATCAAGCAAAATCGTGTGAATCGTGAAAATGTAAATTGGAAAATCTACTGAGCGATAGTTTATTTCTATTGATGTTTTCTTTCACATACGATCTGTTTCGATCTGTGTTGAATATATTCCGATCGTATCCGATGTCATATCCGATCAAACCCAAATGCGTTCACTGTGAACTTTCCAAGTCCCCGTGGAGGTCACTCTTTCTGCAGTACCAAGGGGCGTTGATGATACTCTTCAGTACTTTGTTCTGGAAACGCTGGATTATTTCTAAGTTGTTGTTTGGCACAACCTCATAGCTGGATGCCACATGTCCATACAGGGTGGAATTTCATCCAAGCAGCCAACACATTTTTCTAAATTTAATGTCCAGTTGTTCCTTTTCCTTTTTGAGATATCAGGTGTCCAGGAAATATGGAGTTATGTATGTAGATATGTCAAATAGAGGTCTTTTTTTAAGTAAAGGACTGGCCCTAATACACTGTATTGTGGTACTTCTGCCTTAATTTCCTTCAATTCAGAGTAAGCGTCTTCTTGCTTAAACCTAAAAGCTCTGTCTGAAATACGAGAACTGTTTAGGCAAAAGCTTGCTTATAATTAAGTCCCTCATGCCACACTTTATCAAAAGCCTGTGCTACATCAAGAGGGTGGAATAAACTTTCCTTTCTTCTAAGGTTATTTCAATTATGTCTGTGATCCTGTGGACTTCATCTGTGGATGTCTGACTCTCTTTGAAGCCAAATCATTGTCCTGAGATAATATTTTTGTCTTCAATAATTGGTTTTAATATTTTTAGAAGTAATTTTTTCACTTTTGAAACTACAAGGTGTAAGGAGATTCATCTGTACTTTCCATATTTTACTTTATTAATTTTCTCCAACAATTTAAAACAATTTTGATAAAAACGATACGAAAATAATCCATCGAGTTTTTTCTCGAACGCCGTTAACGAGACGTATTCCTCGGCGAAATTTCGATCGCAGTCGCCCGCGTAATTGGGACGAGTTAAATTAGGCAAGGTTTTATCTGCGACGTCCAGGACTCGTCGCAACGAGTTTCGTGATTTCCCTTCCGGTTTGTTTTGTGTTTATGACGCGACGCGAAACTTTGCCTAAACGCCGACCGACGATAGTTTAATCGATTTTACGAAATGGAAGCCAAAGGCACACCAAGTAATGAAATAACAAAAATGTAAAACTGTCCACAATTTTATCAAAGCTTAAATAATTTTTAATAATTTATTAATTTAAATAAATTCCATAATAAGCGCCACTTTTTGACACAGAAACGATTTAATTGCTTGTACATCACGGTAATTTTCACACACTTTTTAAGACAATCTGTGGCATGAATTCAAGACATTTTAAATGAAATTTTTGACTTTCCTAGTACGACGACGACGACTGGATGCAACGAACCTCATGGTTTTCATCTGCGGAAAGACAAAAAACGATCTCATTGAGCGTGCTTGGCATGCAATGGAGGAAAACGAATATAAAAAAATCGATGGATTACGATGTTTGTATTTTTCAACTTGAATTTGCAAACTGAGAGCAACTGAACAAGCTAAGCCAATCCAAATCTCTCTATCTTCAGTCTTGTTTACGATTAATTTCATTTCAAGACGCGGCGATACGAGCAAGATATGCTAATACCCATCCGCTCAATTCAAATATTATCATAGCGAATAGTCGATGTTACTGCGCTCCGTTAAAACGAAATACAAACGCCGTTTTACGTCGCTCTTAACGTAATTAAATTCTAAAACTGCGCAACGATTAGACGTCGCGATTTCAAAGGACCTCTCAGCGATAAATCCGTGCGAGGAAAACGACTAGCACACGACTCCGAAGTTAAAAGAAAAAAGACGGGGACGGACCGGAGTGGCTTTTGCCAGATCTGCGAAGAACGCTATCTAGCGGATTGCGATTGTTTATTGCACGTCCCTGTAGTTTAAAGTTTAAAGTTTGAGTACGTATCTTGCCGCACGACGGGACAAATTTACTCGAAATTGCCCCCGTCCGCCCCGTTCGAAACGGGTCAATTGTTCGGAAAGTCCGGAAAATCCGTCCGACTGAAAATGTTATCGGCGGACGAAAGAAGTTAATTTGACGGTTTTTCTAATAAAACTTCCACAAATACATCTTAACTTGTTCAGAGTTAAGTCGGTCGCATACCGATTTTTTCAAACAAAAAAAGCACTAGAGATTAAATTTCTGCTATTAAAGTTTTCCAAATAAAGCATACACTTCTTTCTTAAACTGTGACCGGGATAATCATCCACAAATTTAATTTCGAAAATTCTCATTTTGTGGTCACAGTACGTTCCACAATCAAGTTATAAACAACGAACCGTAAATAAACCAATCATCGTCCGCGTCCGCCGAAAACTTTAAACTATCCGAGCAAACAACGAAACTTTTTTGTTTGCCTACAATCGTCGTCGTCGTCGCACGAGAAAAAACGGTAGCAAATTACAGGTAGTTCGTCCCACGCGGTCTCTCGTAATTAGACGGAGCGAATCCGTGATTTGTCCGGATCGTGACGAAGAGACAGGTCACCGGACCCGACGAGCGCGGAATCTCAACGAGTCTACGTTTTCTAATTGGAAATAGACGGATTATGGTGGGAAGGGATTGGGGATATTTCGTCCAATTATTTTAAAAATTACAATTAATGAAAACGTTTTCAAATCCCAAAATACTCTATATAATTCACTAACAAAAAAAAAAAAACACAAAGATACGTTTTTCAGTACGCGTCGGTCGATAATCTTATGCAATGCTATCGAAATCCAAATTCACTTAGCAATTCATTATGGGAATTGATTGGAGATATTTCATCGAATTAAGTAAAACATTTTCGAAATACTCAATTCATATTCGAAAATAAAAAAAAATAAAAACAATAAAAAGCGAATTGACCAGATGGTCAACAACTGAATTAAAGATTCTTTAATTTAAAAAAAAAAAATTATCGAATGTGTTATTATTATTCTTCATACTTTTGATATCTCGTTCGACCTTAAATGCTTTTTGTTTAAACAAATTTTCTATTTTTTATACCTCATCGTCATTGTTCGTCAAACATCGTTCCCAGGTATTAACGCTGACTTAGCATTTCTTTGTGCTGTGAGATATAAAAATTAGGGTTAAATTCTCAAACCATGGTTTAGGATACGATTTGTAATTTGTAATTTTCTGTGACTTCTGATACTTGTGATTGAGATTGAACACCAAGTTTTTGGCTAAGTTTATGACTGTGGTTAATCCGTATAAACTCCTTACTCATTTAATGTCACGTCTGAACCGAAATTTGTGATTAAGACCAATAGTCACAGACACTTTTGTTAGTAACTAAGAATGAAATTAACCTCGAAATTTGACTATTTTTGTAACTAAGGTAGGATTTGTAATTTTCTGTGACTTATTACACTTGTGACTGAGATTAAACCCAGACCAAACAGTTGACTAAGTTTGTGACTGTGGTTAATCCGCATAAACTCCTTACTCATTTAATGTCACGTCTGAACCGAAATTTGTGACTAAGACCAATAGTCACAGACACTTTCGTTAGTGACTAAGGATGAAATAAGCCACGACTTTGACTATATTTGCAACTTAGCTTAAAACTGACCGGAAACGTGACTAGCATGGAATAAATTCGAAACTGCGTGAAATTGTAGAGCGAGAGATATAAATTAAGATTAAATTTCAAACTTACCCTCAAACTAAGGTTTAAGGTGACTTTTGACATTTGTGGCTGTGTTTAAAACCAGACAAAATTGTTGACTAAGTTTGTAACTGAGTTTAACCCTCATAAATTTCTAACTCATGTCACGTCTCAACCGAAATTTGTGACTAAGACCAACACTTTTGTTCTCGACTTACGATGAAATAAACCACGAATTTGACTATATTTGTAATTTAGGCTTAAATTGATAGGAAACATGACTAGCACGGAATAAATTCGAAACTGTGTGAAATTGTGAGAAAAAAAGTGAAAATTATTTTTTCTTAGACCTAAAATGAGACTTAAACAAACGCTTTGATTAAAAGTTCAAAATTATAAATATTGACTATGTGACTGAAAAATGAAAATTATGCTCTCTTAAATGACAAACTTAGGTTTAATTTGGAAATCAATTTAAATTAAATCCAAGTGATTGATAAACAAAAAAATTGAACTAAAATTTAGATTAAGACAACTTTAAAACTAGAACGAGAGATATTAAGATTAAATTTGAAACTTATTTGAGATTTTTGATTATTGTGACTGTGATTAAACCTAGATCAAGTTGTTGACTAAGTCTGTGACGAAGTTAATCCGCATAAACTAATTAAATTTGTGACTAAGATTAAGTCACAGACACTAGGCTAGTTACTAAGGATGAATTTAACCACGACTTTGACTATATTTGTAATTTAGGTCAGAACGTGTTGTTTGAATAAAAAAATTCTTAGATCTATAATGAGACTTAAATCAGCGCTTTGTTTAAAACTGTATATTAAAAATAAAAAACAAATGTGAAATTGAAATTATTTATTTTTAGACATAAGATTTAATAATAATAATAATAATAATAATAATAAGATTCGGTAAGAGACTTTCTGTGATTGTTGATTGAGTTTGTGACTAAGATTAAAACAGACTCAATTTTGACTGAGTTTCTGACTGAAAACAAACCGCACATCTCAACCGATTTCAAATACATAGGAAACTTGTGACTAAAAACAATAGTTAAAACGACAATCACTTCACTTATTTATGACTAAGTTTGAAATAAACCGCGGCTTTGACTATATTCGTGTGTACGTTTATAAATAAAGTTGTGTTAACGGACGGTAGTGTTTTATTTTAAAATACGTTTAAAACCACATCGTTCAACAAGTCGCTCGGACATTACAGTTATGTTTTCATTTAAATCTTCAAAAGTGTCTCTTTACTCTCGTATAAGTTTGTTTTTCACAGCTGCATGAAATCGTCACAAAAACTTTACACCGTCGAGTTAATGGCCGGAATTAGGCGAGATAAAGCCGAAAAGCTTTGGACGTCCGTCGAGCGACGAAGTTGTCATCGAAAGTTACTCAAAGCTGCAAACTTTTACCTGCAAAACTGAAATGAACTTGCCCGGCACTCCTGCGTATGAAGCGACGAAACATCAAAATTTTGTTAAAAACCGTGCCAGTCGTCCATTTCCGTAATGAGCACTCGACAAATGAGTTCGGCCACTGACGTAAATCCTTCGAAATGACGTTTAGAACCGCTCGACGTCTATCGGAATTTTACGCTTAAATATTAAATTAGTTTGTAAGTGTGTCGATGGAAAAGGCGACACGATAAGGAATCAATTGCAATCGCCGTTAATTTATTTATAAAATTATAAAACTAGGGCGTATTTCTTCAGAATAAATATTTACACGGACTGAATATGAAACCGTCAACCGTATGTACGTATCGTAGCCGTCTTCATATAATCCCATTGTAACCACGTAGTTTTGTTTGTTTCTTCCATCAAATCACCACTTAAAATATCTTCCGATGTACAAACACGTTTCGAATGCAACGTCGTAGTTCAAACGTCCTGCCATATTAAGTAAATACCCGGGCAATGATAATGTTTGCACAGGAAGCGGCGAATTCGGTGTCGGGTAGTCGATTGTCTGCGCAAATATTTCGTCTTGTTGCGTCGCATTACGGATATCAAATTTTGCAGAATTTATGCCGTTATTCTATCATTAATAAAATTTTATACATAAATTAGTGTTAGAAGCAAAATATGACATAAAACTTCATACAAATGGTATTTCGTCTACGACACGAAAGTCCTGAAGATGATTCTGAAGAAAAGAAACGTTTCAGATTAATTTTTGATACATAATATCGTTGCTTGTAAAATTTTGTGTTGAGATTTTTTTACAGGATTGAATTCGGATTTTTAATAAGGAAGTTATGGCCGAAAAACGAAAAAACGATATATATATGTCATATGGGAGAATTTTTCAATTATTGTTTGAGAAATGTCGACGGCATGGGATCGTTCTCGATTTCCTCTATAATTCGAATGAGTACGCCTAATTTATTAAATAAAAAAGAAAACGACGAAAGAAGTAAAAAGGCAAAATAAATTAAAAACAAATTCGAAATTAAAAAAAAAAAATACAAAAAAACTACATGAAAATAAAAAGCAATGTAATAAAAACTAAATAAATAAAAAGTAAATTATCAAAATTTGCTGTTAGATTTCTTTAAATCATTATCTTGTCTCTCTCTACATTTTTGTCCCACTTTATAATTCTACAGTTTTTTTGAATTTTGCTGTTTATGAAAAAGATCGTATAAAAGAAAATGATGAATATTTAAGAATAAATTGGCTGATGTTTGCACAACACACACAAAATTAATTAATTTAATTAATTGAGCTGCAACATATAACAGTATTCAACACTAATGTAACACTAATGTACGCGTTATTTTTCTAAAACGTGTTAAGATGTATCGAATGGTGTTAAGTTCTTCGCGCTTGGGACAAGTGGCCAGAGCGAATTGCAAATAAAAATAAATTACACCGTAAAAACCGTCTACGGTAAAAATGTGACGTTCGTCGGGAAATCGAAATCTCGACTCGAAGATAAACATATTAAAGATAAGTAGTTTCGATCGCCGGAAATACCCTGTAATAACCGTAATGGCAACGGATATTTACTTTGAGAACTTTTATCTAAGAAGTTATTAATTTTCTGCTTTTCTCGTCAGGGAAAGTTTCCCGTCGGCTCGGGCTTTTGCGGTCGCTCATCCTCGGTATCTCGGGGATGTCACCGTTAGGATTTTTCGACGGACGAAACTCCCTGAACGAGTCCCCTTTTATTGCGGACGCGACGGTGAGAAGAAATACGTGGTATTATCGAAATGTGGACGGGAAACATCGAGGGAGATTTTTGGTGGAGGCGCCGGGCTAAAATTAAAATCTGTATGAATAATCAATTTTACGATGTTAGATTTTCCCCGTCTGAGTTTTACATTAAAGTAATAAAAAAAATTCGTTTGTTGACACGAGGATGTTGATCAACGTCGACTATGTGGCGATTCTCCAATACAATTGATTTTTCTTTCCTTCTTGTTTCAATTAATGAATATACATTAAATCACGGTCTCTTTGTAAATAATAAATTACCCCCGAGATTAAAAATCTCGCACGCGGCGTAATCCGAAACCGGAGAAAAATGCCCGCCATTTCCATAATTCCGAGAAGTCGTCGATTAAGACGTTTCCGCGATGTTCGCGTTCAATTTCGCTTATTAAACGGCGCGACTTGATCGATGTGTTTTGATTAAATTTAAACGCGAATTAAGCGACTTGATAGACGGTCTCGTATAAATAATTGACGCCATTTTGAATAATGCACGTGCCATCTGTGCGAACCGAAGATTTCCCACCGCGTAAGATTAATTATTCGGAATGTGTTCCATGCATTTTTCAGCGACGATTTGTGTCCCTTTCTTTCGCGTGCGTACACCGATTGAAGGATGACGGACACGGTCGTGTCCCTTTAGTCGCATTCGATATGAATCGGATAGGTGGAATTTACCACAATGCAGCACAGTACAAATGTTTGCAGTGCAAGATTTTTGAAGATTGAACAACATTTTTATTGGGAGGATTAGAATTTGGCTTTCGATACCATTGCATAAGATTAGCGATTGACGCGTATTGAAAAATATGCGTCAATTTTTAAAATTAAAATACTATTTTATTTTTGGGGGCGGGAGACCCCCTGTCGAAAATGTAAAGCTAATGTAAAGCGATCCTATGAAGTTTGTAGTGGAAAAAAATATTGTTGAGTTTTCAAATGTATTTGAATTTACCAAATTGGGTTTATCCGAATTACGTGTTGGCTATATGTGAGTTACCCAGGACGGTGTTTGGTACCACTGGATTGAGTTTATTTTATTCAGTCTATTCGATGCATTTGAGAACACAATTTGTATTTAAGTTTACTTTGATAGAGATGGAGTTGAGTAATATTGATTTTCATTTTAGAGTTTGTTCTTGAATTGGGTTTATTGTTTTTCATAAGTTTGGGTTTCACTAGATCGGGTAAAATGAGTTGGATGGGTTTAGCTGCATTGGATTTACCTGGATTGTATTTAGCTGGATTGTATTTAGCTGAATTGCATTTAGCTGGATTGTGTTTAGCTGGATTATATTTAGTTGGATTTTATTTAGCTCGATTGGGTTTAGCAGGATTGGGTTCGAACGCTTTGGTTTTGTTTATGTTTGATATTTCGATTTCGATGAATAATGTTGATTAATTCATTACTTGGACAATTTTTTCGTTCATTATTCTGACAGTTTGACAATATTTTAATCGTTTAATATTTTAGTCTTTGAACAATTTAACATTTGAATGGTTCGACAATTCATTATTTGGACTGTTTTTCATTTCGAATGTTTTTTTAAAGAATCATATAAAATCAACAACAAATACATTAAACAATAGTTAAACTATTATAAGTACAAAGAAGTAAGAAATTAAAGTTAATTCAAAATCTTCCGTTCTTCCATAGAAAAATGTACAAAATTGAAAATTAAAGTACATATTCTCCTTAAATAAAAGTTTAATTTGACAACGTTGTTTTGACCTACCACAACAAAACCTGTTATTATCAATATTTAATTGTGTATTTATTACAGTAAATTTACTATAATTATATTATAGCACATAATAATTGTATGGTATAGAGCAACAAATATATTAAACAGTAGTTACACCATTAATATCCGATGAAATTTGTTTGAACGGAAAATGCAGATTACTACTTCCATTATTCACTGCGTTTCGTCGATAAACAAGTTTGACGGTGATTGTAAACCAAATTGAAAATAAAGATTTCTGTAAAAGACAGCTTATCGTCGAGCTAAAGGGCATGTTTTAATTAGGCGGGATAATATCATGTGCTGAATATTTACAACGTAAGGCGTAGTCGTGACCTACCGCAACAAAACAAGTAACTAGCGTCATTCCATGGGTTCGGAGTTGTATTTTAATATTATTTAACGCTCATGAATACTAGCTCCAAAACTGTAATATAGCCGAGTACGTTAAATGCTTTGTACAGATTTTTTAAAAAGTTTTATAAATAAATTGAATTGGGGCGTTTTGAACAGAATCGCTGCAAAAACCAAAAATAAATACATTAAACAATAGTTAAACTATTAAAATGCAACTGACTCAGTTTCGGAACACAAATAAATTTATAAAAATTTTATTATGTTGAGTATTTAAGTAGATCGATATTTTATTCATTGGACAATTTGACATTTATAATTGCGACATTATTTTGACAGTTTGTCAATTTATCATTTGAATCGTTCAATATTTCAGTCCTTGAACAGTTTGAAATTTCATTATTTGGACAGATTGTGTTGTCACGTTATTTGTATAGTTTGACAGATGAGGTTTTGAGAAATTTGACGTTTAATTATTTAAAGACTTTGACGTTTCAACATCTGGATAGTTTGACGTATCTATTACACTAAATCACGTTAACATATCGTTTAATGTGACTTTAGACGTATAACGATTATTCGAATATTTTTACTTTGATACGTTCAGCAAAAAAAAAACAAATACTTCAAAACTCCTCGCAAAAAAAAATCAATCGAAGCGTTCCCATTGCGAATACACGACGAACGCCACATAAAGAAAATTCGCTTTCGTCCCATTCAAGCGATCGTAAAAATATCGCCTTCCATTAGCGACACAAGAATACGAGACTTACAAGTGAATAGCGAGCACGATTCATCACGAGCCCTGTGAGAAGATACCGATCCTCGCGGGAGGCTTCTCGCGACGGTGGTCACGTCCCGCAGGACTTTTTCTTTAAGAAGAAATCGAAATCGATAACGGCCCACGTTGACTTAAAATATGCACGACTTTCATGGAAAATGATAATACTGATGGGATTACAATCCGAAACCGGTTATGTGTGTGGCATTTTTTTTTAGTTTATAATTCGAAAAGTTGTTGCGAACAAGACATCTTTATTAAAAGAGGATTTACACATTTTTCTTTTTTAGTTAAGAGCTCTTTGTGCATAGGAAGTTTAATATCGTGCTTTAGGATTAAATAAACGATTACGCCTTGATATATAAGAAATTACATTTTACGTCGTTTCCTTTTCAATTCGTGAGTTACCTTTTTAATTTACTGGCAATTAGACGTATCGCTTTAGACAACTACGAACTTTAGACTTTTTTAATATTTTATTATTTTTAATATTTTTAATTTGTTTAATTTTGAAATGTTTGAATCCAACAAGACATGTTGGAAAAGAAATGTTAAATAAAGCTGGCAATGACGAAGAACTCCACCCCAACCAATATTACAAGAGTTTTGAAGCAAAAATGATGACAGGTCAAACTGTCCACATCTTATTTGATCGATTCTTTTAAAAGGTCTGTTAAAGGTAAGGAGCCAGAAACTCGGGAACCTGGGAAGCGAGCAAAATGTGGCTTGCAAACTAGGCTCCACCTAATGAAACTGATGGGGCTTTTGGCAGGACGCTGTCGATTTAATAAACATCTACATACGTTAGGTGTCGTCAACGACTTAACCTGAGGATATTTTGAAGAAGGGGGAATTCTGGAACATGTTCTCGCTCGCATCGATAAGAAGATCTATATTGGGGGTTTTGGCCAAGATGGCCAAGCTGAGCGACACCACACCCAATGGGTTGGCTTGAGGATTAGGGAATAGGGAGACGCTCTGAATGAGTAGTACAACCCAACCCAACCCAACTTAGTGAACTAAGTGCCAGTGTGGCCTTTGAACCACATACCCTTCAAATCTTCAAATCCAGAATCTAGCCTAACGAATTCCAGAGGTATAGTTTTATACACAACGCATTTACTTAGTACCTACTCTAGATTTAAACTAGAGCAAGTCGTCAATTCCTCACGCCTACACAACTCACACCCACACATCCCATAATTACGTACTTCGACAACATATATTTGATTTTTAACTTCGTCGCGCACTCACCCACCAATCGATAGTTAATCATCTTGAGGAATTAAATTCCGCCCCTAAAACTCCACGTACGTGTGTGAACGGCGGCGCAGCACGTTTAATTACAATTTCTCGCGTAGCTCGTTCGTTAACTCGAATAACGTTTTTGTTTTCGGCCCGACGCGACTCGACTGCTCCTCGAAATATCAAATCGGTCGGTAATTGTGCAGAAATTTAATTATAAAAGAGAATGCACAACGTGCCCGACGAGAGAACGAGAATTTCGACGAATCGAAAAGTGGGACCCGACGAAAGCGTTCGCATTCGAAACGCGCGAGTATATCAAGATGCGTTGGCGACACGTTTTGAAAGTACGGATTTTGTGAACTGAATTTTTTTAACGTTCATATATCCATAAGCTACTCTAATAAATACGCCTAATAAATAAAATAAAAATAAATAAAATGTAAAACAGAATTTTTTTAGTGTCATTGACCTTAATCACTCGTATCTAAAGTGTTATATATGTTTACCCACCTTCAATTTAAAATTAGCTCTACATCTTTGACGCCCTTCTTCACCTCCACCGCACAACTTGATTAAACGAGTGTTTTACAAGCGCTCTTGGCAGTCAAAATATAATATCAGTTTCGCAAGTTTCCGTACACGTGCGAACAAGTAAAATTCGCGTAATTAAAGGTCTGATACCGAAGCAACAATGGATGTAAGGCGGAGGGCGAATTAATTACAAAATTATGCGAATATCCGATCCGAGACGCCCGGAACTCGCATCACGTTAGATTTAGATGGCGCCTTTAATGTGACGTGCCAAAGTTTGTTTGTGGGAATGATGCGTGCGGAGGGAACGAAACGACCCGAGCCATTGGATGAATGCGACCTACAACGCCGCCTAGTTTTGTGCATACGTGTTAGTGTACTTATCGGCGTTGTTTTTTTTTCCCCCTAATTGGTTATGGTGTTTTAATGGACGTCGGATGATTTAAAGTGCGAGTGTGTTAATAATACTGCTTTGCAAAGCTTTCCAATTTTGTGTTTTGCGATCCACAAGAAATTTTTGCAATCATATTTCAACAAAGTAAGTATTTAGCGAATTTTTAGAAACGTACCAATTAAATTATGCACAAAAGTAAAGAAAAAGAAGTTCGAATAAGTACTTAAGGAGCTCAAGTTGCGAATGAAATTATTATTTCAGTGAGTAGTTTAAATATTCCGTAAAGAGACCGTCTCCGATGAATGTTTACTCGGCGAGGAATTTCGCAGTATATAGTAGCGCTGTACTTTAGGAAATATATTACCATAGCCTGTCATAAATTACACATTTACTCCGGTAAGATCCAACACGTAAAGTAGCTTTGCATTAATACACATTTTTATGTGTATATGTAAGGATATTTACGACTTGCTTTACGATACTCAACTCTTGTGCGATTATCTTTGGACGTAAATTGTAAATATTTTCTCTGCGAGAATAATAAATATTTAAAATGGATTCTTTTAATAACTGTTTATATGAAACAACAGTTTTTTTTCTGATTCAAAATGTGTCAAGAAAATGTAATTAACAAATAGTGAAACTTCTACGTCCATCTGCGTCATCCGTTTTTACTTTGTCACAAACATTATTCAAATTCTAGACTACCGACTTTTTACATCGGGATCAATGAAAATTACCCCATCAGCGAAAATCATGTTACAAGCTGTTGTGCGTCCCTATGCGCAAACCTTGGAAGTGTTCGAGTAAATTCGGTAAACCTTGTGCGAATTGCGTCAGTTTCGTCTGAACCGATGACGGTACCCTTTCAGAAGCTGTTAAAAACCTGTTCTAAGCTACACTGAACCGTTCAGAAACCATTTCCAGCTGTTCAAAAGCTTAGCTGTTAAAGGTGAACAGGACCTGTTCAGGAGCCGTTCAATGCTGTTCGAAATCTTTACTAAAGTTACTTCCCCTTTTTTTGCCATTTTCAACCGCCCCATTACCTACTATTGCTCCATTTTTAATTTTTGTTTGTGATCTCGTGATCACAAATTAAAATCTAAAAATGTGTACGTTTTCGTGCAACATATCCGGCCATACCTTGACAAATCGCACATGAGTATTCCATTGAAAAGATGATTTACCCAACCGGCTTTTGTTTCGGCGATGAAATATTACATCGAAGTGATACATGAGACGTCGTAAATAAAATCGCACGTTCCGATTCAACCGGAGCTGCAATTTTAACGTGCGAGCGCGATTTTTTACCATGCAAGTTGGCGTTTGAAATAATTTTCGTTCGTTCGTTCGTTCGGTGAACGGTAACGTCGATTCAAAGAAACGGGAACCGAAGCGGCGAACTCCAGATATTACATAATTTAGGTCCCCCTTTCGCCCCCGCCGCGAAGTGCGTTAAGTTTGAAAGTTCGTTAATTATTCGCGAGCGAGGCTGAAAGCTCCGGGCGATCCCGCACGTCTTCGTTTTCAGCAAGTTGAGGAAACTGGGAGGAAACCGATCGATGCGACTCATTATATTCGATTACGTTCGTTTGCGGTGTGGCGTTGTTAATAAAATCGATGACCCGATCGCGACGTGGGATCTTTTAATTAATGGTGGGTGAAGTTGCGCACCGAGCCGGGTCAAGTGTTCGTCGAGGAATGTTGGATTGTTACATTAGCGGATGTGAAGTTGGAGACGTTTAGAAATAAATGTAAATGAAGGATAATGGGGGATATTATTGTTATAAAAGCTTCGAAAATTATGAAGGTTGTAATATGACAATCATGAAGACTTTAAAAATCATTAAGGATCTGAAGTATATCATTACTATTATTGTTGTTATTATTATTATCATCATCATCTTTTATTGTGAAGGATATGAGGCCATAGAAGACTATGGAGACATAAAGAACATGAAACCTACAAAGCCCATGAAAACCATGCTTTATATGCTTTGAAGATAAAGAATGTTATGCTCTAACGGTAATGAAGACTCTAAAAACTAAAAAACTCTAAAGTCTATTATTATCATCACCTTTTATTATGAAGGCTATGAGGGCCATGAAGGCTATGAATACATGAAGACTATGAAGTCTATAAAGACCATCGAACACATGAGGTCAATGAAAACCATAAAACCTATGAAGACTATGAAGACTGAAAAATTATTAAAAATTATTTATTTTTGTTAAAGCTTTTAGGATCTTTAACTTTTCTTTTTTTCGTGAAGATAAGACTGTAAACACCAACATTTACTATAAATGCTTCAAAGATTATGAAGGTTACTTCAAAATTTTTCAACTCTCATGCCCGTCAGAGTGTAACCTTCATAATCTTTGAAGCATTTATAGTAAATGTTGGTGTTTACAGTCTTATCTTCAAGAAAAAAAGAAAAGTTAAAGATCCTAAAAGCTTTAACAAAAATAAATAATTTTTAATAATTTTTCAGTCTTCAGAGTCTTCATAGGTTTTATGGTTTTCATTGACCTCATGTGTTCGATGCTCTTTATAGACTTCATAGTCTTCATGTATTCATAGCCTTCATGGCCCTCATAAAAATTTTGAAGTATCTATTATCATCATTATCATCTTTTATTATGAAGGCAGTGAGGACCATCTTTCCTTTGGAATTTTTTGTCCATATTCTCTTTGAAGTTGTGTTTCTTATACTTTTATAGATTTTGGGTTCGATCCAATTAAGGATTGGCTTGGGATTAGGGTTTAATTTTTTTTTTCGTAAAAAAATCTCACTGAAATACTGACGGATCGTAATTAAAACTTCTAACCGTTGTTAACCGAACGACACACCACCGTAAAATATTCCAAAACAAAACAAAACACTTCGTTTGTTTCACGTTACGCTTTTTTCCGGTAACGTAATCCAATTAAAGAACGGAAACAAAAGCAATAATTCCACTGTGCCTCGCAATTTAATAGATAATGCAATTGTCGAAGCAAGAAGTCAAAATGTACGCAATTAAAGTAACAAGTGCGCCAAACGCGGTCGTCTCTTACGCGTTGGCGTTGTGAAACAAAAGCCACTAGAGCGTCACGGAATAAAAATTTAGATTGCGATTTTTTTGTAAAAAATATTGTAAGACTGAACGAATTTTATTATAAAAAAAAAAATTATTTAAAAAAATGTTTGGAAAATTTACCTTTTTCAAATTAATTTTTCCACGCTTTTGCCATGAATTTTTCTCCTCTATAAATCTGACATATCTTTTCTAATTCTTTCTCTTTAGCAAGAATTCATCGACTAGTTCTTTTATTAAATCGTCTAATATATTCAAAGTTGAGATTTTCGATAAAAGAACGAAGAGGAGAGGTGACATTTTCCTAGCAGTTAATGTGATTTTATTATTTTATTATTATTATTATAAATACATAGAATTATGTATATTTTCTGTATTAAAGCAACAACGAGGGCGAATTAGACAAACATTACATTATTCAGCAGTATGCTTTCATATCCGCCACAAACTTACCCAAACATGCTCCTGAGAGACCGACCAGACGATGGTCCTTGCCTGTAATTGCCTCAATGTTATGTTAACATCGCCAGGACAACACTTTGCATTGTAATATACAGTGTGTCAGCCGGAACACGAACTAATCCCCATAGTTTATTAGACATTCATTATGCATTGGGAGATTCGCTCGGGCATCCATTATGGACGGTGGCCTTCTTCGCGGTATTTATCCGGCTTATCGCGTACACCCGGATCAAATTGAAAAGTCCGCGTGATTTTGAGTTTTGGAATTGTTTTTTTTT
>JAFFZR010024206.1:0-29667 GCA_018397195.1 Lethrus apterus | reverse complement strand
CTATTTCTTGATATACTATTGCTTACTAAACTATTGTAAGTATCTGCTTTGGTTTCCCAATAGTGTCTTCGACTCGGCAATTTATTGTATCCAGACAGAACCAGAATCCCCAAGTAGACGTACATTTCGTTACCACTTACTCTAAAGTCGTTATTTCCTTTCAAACTAGCATATTTCTGTGTTTCCTCGCATATATTCTGAATGAATTTCTCATCAAAGAATAATTTGAAAATATCAACAGGTTGAAGATTATCTTCCTTTATTTTTTGAACAAACTCTGGTACTGGATCTTTTTCAATTTTTAATCTAACTTGTCTCTGCTGCAACTCTTCCTCTTTCCATTTCCTTCTTTTGATATTGCCTAATTTTAATACCTCTGTCTTCCACCTCCTGGATAGTACTGCCAATGGTATGTTATTGTCGGGATCGCTTTCTTCACCTTCGTCAGGCTCATGATCCACTATTTCTCTAATGTCAATTTCTTGAGAACTTATTACTTCAGGTAATAAAGGTATCTTTTCTCTGTCTTGTACACAATAAATCTCGCCAGGTTGTCGTAAAATTCCTTTTCCAAGATCATGAATACTGCATGAAGCATCATCGTCACTTACGCCATCGTCTTTATCGCTGTCAATTCCATCATCCGGGGGAACCAACACTAGTGCAAGTTCATTGGAATTTTTAACTTTCACCATATCTTCATCATCGGAACTGAGCTCCTCCAATATATTTAGAAGCTCCTCGGCATCAAGAGGATTCTTGGGATTATACAGTTTTCTGTATCTGAAATTAGACCCACAAATGACCATCGTATGAAATATCATACACAAAGATTNCGAATAAATTGCTTCATACGGTGGTGGCCATAGTACGGCTCCATTGCCTCGTCGATGGAAAATGATGAAGCAAGAGGAGGATTTAGCTTTTGGGAAATTTTATTTACCTGATCAAGTAAAGGTTGGACTTTATGAATTCTATTGTTGGGATCAAGTTTATTATTATCGGTGAAATGTAAATATCGATGTATTGCTTCGAATCTATTTCTTGATATACTATTGCTTACTAAACTATTGTAAGTATCTGCTTTGGTTTCCCAATAGTGTCTTCGACTCGGCAATTTATTGTATCCAGACAGAACCAGAATCCCCAAGTAGACGTACATTTCGTTACCACTTACTCTAAAGTCGTGATTTCCTTTCAAACTAGCATATTTCTGTGTTTCCTCGCATATATTCTGAATGAATTTCTCATCAAAGAATAATTTGAAAATATCAACAGGTTGAAGATTATCTTCCTTTATTTTTTGAACAAACTCTGGTACTGGATCTTTTTCAATTTTTAATCTAACTTGTCTCTGCTGCAACTCTTCCTCTTTCCATTTCCTTCTTTTGATATTGCCTAATTTTGATACCTCTGTCTTCCACCTCCTGGATAGTACTGCCAATGGTATGTTATTGTCGGGATCGCTTTCTTCACCTTCGTCAGGCTCATGATCCACTATTTCTCTAACGTCAATTTCTTGAGAACTTATTACTTCAGGTAATAAAGGTATCTTTTCTCTGTCTTGTACACAATAAATCTCGCCAGGTTGTCGTAAAATTCCTTTTCCAAGATCATGAATACTGCATGAAGCATCATCGTCACTTGTGCCATCGTCTTTATCGCTGTCAATTCCATCATCCGGGGGAACCAACACTAGTGCAAGTTCATTGGAATTTTTAACTTTCACCATATCTTCATCATCGGAACTGAGCTCCTCCAATATATTTAGAAGCTCCTCGGCATCAAGAGGATTCTTGGGATTATACAGTTTTCTGTATCTGAAATTAGACCCACAAATGACCATCGTATGAAATATCATACACAAAGATTTTTGATACACTACAGACAAAGCACGGGGTATAACGCACTAGTCCATGCTTAGGTATGATAACTGCACTGTATAGAACAACGTCCAAGAGAAAAACTTGAATACAAAGTTTACAGTAAGAAAACAATTTCAATGAAACTTACCTATAAGTCATTTTCCATTTCTTTTTTGCTTTGACACTTCCGTCTGATGTTTTAAATTCACGCTGCGAACAATCTACGATCCGTCAATATTAATCAAAATTTCATAAAAAATGCGTTGTAAGCCTCAAAGGATTTCGTTATGAAATTAGTGAAGCGGTGGCTTAAAGGCACGTGAAGAAAATATCTAGCAGCATTGAAATGCATTGAATGAGATATACAAAACATAAAAGGAGTTAAATACGTGTAAGCCAAAAATAACACATTTAAACCAAAAAAAAATATATATTATAAAATTCCAATTATTTCAGGATATTATGGAGAGTATGTATGGAATATACATTTTGATTTAGAAAGTTTTAAATAAAGTTCTGAAATGCTCTTGGAATGGCATCATATATGAAAATGTAAAATTTATATGCACTAAAATATTCATCCTTACTCCTAGAAGCTTCTTTTTACAGTTATGTAAACTTTGAGCAATATTTTAAAACTACTTTATGGGAAACGTAAAAAATTCTTCAACTCAATAAAATTATAAACAGAACTTTTGCAGGCATGTTTTATTTTATATTGAAAATTCGTTGACATTTTTACGGGGCTTCCGGTTCGTATGCGTTTGCACAGGAATTCAATGCAATTAATAACAATTTTCTAGACTTACTATTTTTAAAAATACAGCATTCAACATTTTCTTATGGGACAACCAACGATAGGTGGGTGCCTCACATCAATTTGTAACACACAGCCTCGATTTGCATTGATCGCTCACAGCAGCCGTGCTGACGACGGGTTAATCGCCCAGAAACTAACGTTAGTCTGCGGGGGTGAGCGTTCAATGCAAGTCAAGCGTACGTATCAAATCTAATTGTTAACTTTAGTTAAAAATTGCACCCCAGGAAGAAAATATTTAAAAAATAGAGTTGCTGAGTTTTTTGACAATTTAAAATTATTTAAATTTTGCAAGCGAAAATCTCTTGTTTTCAAAAGAACATTAAATTTTTCAGATAAATGCTATTATATGACATATTTATGAAAATTCGTACTAATATGATGATGATTAATACAAATAAACATTTTTTTAAAGAATTTAAAAAAAATAAATTAATTATTTTTTAAATCATTTAAACACAAAAGAAAACGAAAATGTGACGAATATTGTGTTTTTCTCCCCCAATACTTGACGTTTAAGGAAATTTCAACCCTTATCAAATTTTAAATCAGATATGACTATACAGCATCAAAGCGAAGTCAAGAGCGTGAAAAAGTATGAAAGGTCGACTTTAATACCTTTTATTATGTAATATTTATTCTATGGCGCAACTCCATAAACACTGATTTTACTCCAAACATCGAATCACGTAGCCCCGCCCTTTCAAAACTAACATCCATTACAAAGGGCACAAAGGCCACCATTATTACACCTTTGTTGGATTGTGGATTGCTAGATTTTAACTTCATACAATATGGCAAACAAATGCAATTAGAATTGAAAAATGACGTTAGTAGCGACATCTAGTATATTTATTTTAAATTGTATTTTTTATTGCATACGGGCATTTCCACCATTTGCCTCCTTATGATTTTTCTTGTATTTGGTAGTTATGAGATAAAGTTATTGTTTTTATTATTATTATTATTATTATAAAATACAAAATAATACAAACATAAAAAATTAGAAAGTTATCACGTCATTTTGAAATGAAAAACAAAATTAAATAAAATTCAAAGAAAATGTTTTCAAAACTTATCAATTAAAAAAAAAGAATTATTTTAAATTTCTAAATTATCCTATTTAATTTTTTTTTTTTTTGAAACTCAACATATCGACTACATATTTGGAATTATCATATTATATGAAATTTCAAAAAATGATAATTTATCTAACAATTCGTAACACTTGGAAAACATCTTTTAAAATGTCTAACTAATGGCAATTGGCAACTTGCAACACGTTACATAGGACACCCTGTGAATATATACATAAATTCATAAATTGCGATAAAAATCTTTAAGGTTGAGGCCTGAATTAGACCATCATAATCCAAATAGAATAAAAGAACATGTATTTAAAAAATATTCCAAAAATAAGCCATAAACTTAAGATGGATGGATTAATTATTTTTACATATTGCTAAGTGTTGGTGATTTCTCAAATAAGCTGAAAAATTTAGTACTCACTTTGAAGAAAAAGCAGCAAGAAGAATGAAAATGTCGAACACTGCATTTTAAAGTTTTTCACATTTTTCCAGATACTCTCAGTCCCCGAAATTTTACATCGAGTTCAAATCATCTTATATTTATAAAACTATAACACCTTAAATAATTACAAAGTTAAAAGCACTCAAATTTTATGATTCATTAATTTTGCAAAATTTATGTGACACGTTTGTAACTCATTTTTTTTTTTTTATTTTGAAAATACGTGTTACGCGCGCGTCTTTTATGACGATTGACGAACTTCCGTTCTCACACGACGTTAGCGGTGAACTGGACAACAATATAATGATATCAGCAATTTGATTGGTCGAAAGTTTAGAATTCGCGCTGCGTCGTGAAAAGCCGGATTTATCAATTCTTGCGCGCTTCACGTCTATTACTTGTCAAATCGAAACGTCAATTTTAAATCATTTGACGAGAAATGTCGAACGACGGCGGCGATAATAATACAGAAGATGTAAAATACTTAAAAAATCAATTAAACGTTGCAAGAAATGAAATAAACAATTTAAGGTAACCTTTTATTATAAACGTATATTTTTACCTAGATAACCTAAAAATTATTCACAGACAACAACTGAAATCGTTGATACATTCACATAGGAAAGATTGTGAAGATATACGAGATAAATTAGAAAATTGGCAATGTTTAGAATGTAGAAATAGGCAATTGGCACAAGGTGATATTGGTAATCCAGTAAATGAAAATGAAATTGACTTGGCTTTACGGTACATTGGTACGATACACACTCACTTTCCCGAGAAAAGGGGTACTCCTCGCCAACCTGGCATTTGTTCTGATATGATTGCAAAACTAACTTTAAACAGTGAGGTGTTTACCAACCCTCTTCATGCTCTCGAAGGTCTACAGGAATATTCACATATGTGGTAAATAATACAAATGTAGTTATGAATTAATATTACAAGAACATTTAAGAATTCCTCTAATTTTAAAATTTTTAGGATACTTTTTCATTTTCACAGAAATGAGTCTACACATATCAGAGCAAAAGTTGCACCACCTAGATTGAACGGTTTGAGAACTGGTGTTTTTGCTACAAGATCACCACACCGACCTTGCCCTATTGGTCTTTCACTGGTCAAAATCGATAGAATAATGGAAAATACAATTTATTTTAGTGGTGTAGATATGGTTGATCAAACACCCGTATTGGATATTAAACCATACATACCTCAGTACGATAATCCATCAACACCTTCTACATCAGTGGATGATAGTTTTGTTGATAGTATGGCGAGCTCGAATTTCCAAGACATGACTATAAGTATGACTGACTCATTGTTTAACGTGTCTACTTTTAATGAAACTACTGATGTTGACATTGCATCTGGTTATGACATTATGAATAATCGTATAATGGATGGAGAGGAAAATGGTGGGAGAAGTACGAATATACTGGGTGTTAATTCATCTGTACCTCGGAATAATGTCAGTTCTAGTTTAGAGGAGTCACTACATTCAAGGTACTATGACTACTATACCACAATTTTAATTATAAACTTTTATGTTAATGTCTTTTAAATATAACTGCAGATCTACATCACGTATTGGTGAAAGAGAAGCCCCAGATGGTGAAGAAGAAGAATCACCAAGGCAACCTACTGGTTCTGGAAGAAACCTTCCAATTATAAGTACTCCCGAAGGGCAAATTCGTGTACCTCCTTGGATAGACCATCCGCCCATCTCTAGTTTAACTGTACTGTTCAAAGATAGAGCTATCGCACAGTTGAATCAACTTGGCCACGAGGTTAATTAATATGTTAATTCATAATTAATTTATATATACTTTAATATTAAATCAGCAAATATGTGTTTAATTCAATCTGGGTATTAAATTTCGTTATTTTGAATGAAATACCCAATTTGTAGATTTTTATATTAAAGTATATTTTAATTATGTCATAACTTATCATCTACAGTTTACTAAATGTTGCAGTTTTCAGGCTGAAGAAAAGCGAACAATTATAACAAATGTACTTAAAGAAGATCCAAGATCTGTGTACTTAAGAGAACGTTTAGGATCTCATTGTTACGTTTTCAGAATTGCTGACCTCAATGTATCTTGTAAATTTAACGATGCAGCACATTCTGTTACTGTATTTAAAATATTTCAAAATTCTGTTAGTGATTCTGATGAATAATTAATTGTACATTACATGAAACAATGTATCATGATATTAACGGTAAGTTTATTAAGAGAATAGATATATAGTGCCAATTTTTGGAATAATGCTATAAAAAGAAAAGTTTAATGTGTCCATTTGGTATAGTTCTGTATTTATTCATATACGTGCTTTTTACTTGATATTTAATAGTTTAATATTTATATTTGTTTAATATATAGGTTTTATGATAATTTTATAATACTGTAATCAAGGGAAATAAAGATAAATGTAAAAGTACTGAATAAAAATTATTAAGTAATAGAAGCAACATTATTTTTGACTTTTAAATACAGGAAAGGTTAAATTAAAACTCTTTATTGCAACATTAAGATCGTATCATACATTTTAATTAAATTTATATACAATAAATATAAGTATATATACACATTACAGAATTTAATAAAAAAAAACTTAAAATTTACGATACATAAGAATATCAATATTATTGTTTAATAACGATCGAATTTGTTATGAATAAAAAAGTCTTAAAATTATATAAATACAAAATAATTTCGAGGAAAGGAATGTTAAATAGAAAATAAATAGAAAAGCAGTTGAATTACTAATACGATTCTAAATACTTTTTTTAATAATCTAAATGCTTTTAAAAATGAACCCTTAAAAACTATTTCATTAAATATTACTAATACTTGCTATGTACAAAAGACAAGAAAAATATTAACCAGAACTATTTATAAGTAGTCTTCCTCAAAGATTTAAAATCTTTACACACTTTCTATTAGTACAAGGCAAGATTGCATTTTTTCTTACATAAAAATATTTTGTCATATTATTAACAAAATCATTCATACATTTTATTGCATATTTTATTGTTGATAAATAATAATAATAATGGGTTCGATACCATACAAAATCTGTAGTGTCTTATGTATTAATAACTTAAAGAAAAAGACGTTTTTTGTATTTGTGAAAAACTGAACCTTTAAAAAGTAATTTTTTCCAATATTTTTTAACTTTGATGCCACCTTAGCCATCAATTTACGAACACAACAGATTTTTCTAGATATGTAAGCTAGTACATTTCTGAATCATCTAATTTCAAATTCTACAGAAAAACATTTTCTGTCAAGTCTGATCTAACGTTCTATGATTTATTTTTTTATAAGCAGGTGTATTTTTTTCTGAAGAGAGGAAAGATAAATAGAAACATTATAAAAATATTACTTTTTACTACTTAACACACTTTTTGAAAGAGATAAACATAGTAGGCCTTTAAAGTTTCCGTATAAAAAATGTAATAATGTACAGAATAATTTATTAATAAAGGAATTAATTACGAATAAATCACTCGCACTTTTCAATGTCAATGTAATCAACAATTCTTTAATAATATTATTTTTAATATTTATCATCTTGTATTACGTCGGAATATTGTCCATATTTAAAACAATACTAGCTAATAAAATATTCTGTACACTTTCATTTTTAAGGAAACAACACTATTTTTAAACATCTATATCTGATCTACTTAACAATTATCAACAATGGTATATATAATATTAATTGGAACTCAGTAATGCTATGTGAATATACTTTTAAATTATATATTATAGACAAAAAGTTTAAATGTTAAATTAATTGTTTCCTGATTAACTCATCAAGAGTTAAATAATATTGATACTATGAACACTATTTACACAAATATTACGTTTTGAATTTTCTTTTAAAGAATTAACTCTTACAGTTAATATTAGAAAGAGCAAAAATATATCCTACAATAACTATGGTATTGTCACAAGATTGAGTACATTAATAGTCACGTTTCAAAATATGCAAATTTCTACAAATGTTTTGTGTGTTCGTACTAAAGTATGATTCAAAATTCTAATACAATAAATACTGATCACAAACTAGCTATAAATTAATCAATCATTTGTAGAATTTTGTAATTTTTAATTACAAGTTAGGAAGACAGAAATGAATAAGTTTTAGATATTATATATTTAATAAACAATAACCAGCATAAATAATATAAACTTTATTTTAGAAATAAACATTTATTTCACTTCACTGCAACAAGTTTATATCATCTGTGCCCATTAAACATGATTGAAATTAAAAAGTACATAAAATCAGAATAAAAGATACAAAAATCGAAAGACTATAAAAAATACTGCACGTTTCAGTCAAATATTCTCATTAAATTACAAATTTGGCCACGTTATTTAAAAATTTTAAAATATTTTAAGTAAAGCATTAAAAAGATAATAATCACAGTTATTGAAGGTCTAGAATCTAACATGTCTTTTCTAAATACATATTTGTTTCTATATGAAACCACTATATAATTTATTTCTGCCTTTGTGATTTTCACCTTGATATTTTTTAATGAATAAAAAAAGATAAAAATTAATTGATATTAATAAATTAACAAGCTAAAATCTTTTCTATATTCAACTTCATATGCGTAATTTAAAATAGGCCCAGGGGGACTTTCATCGTACAAATTAAAACAAATATGAATCACAATTAAAACAGTTCGCTAAAATGGGAAAATTTTAGATACAACATGAATCTAAACCCTAGAATGAATAAAAGAATAAATAAAATCTAGTGTTTTGTTTGTGATTCGTCAAAAATATATAACTTCTTCATCAGCGGGAGGCTGTTGGTCATTACGCACTTTGAATTTATCTGGAAGTTTAGGATACGTGTGTGTACGAGCAGCTTTCGCCCCACCGCCCGTGCTTGATTGTACTGGATTTAAGGGAAGAGTTTGTGTACCTGGTGGTGAAGCTTGCATCATAGCGGGACTAGAACCTGTTCTACTATGAGAATGTGTCGTCGTTGGCGTCTACAGACAAAACACAAAAAGGAAAAATTTACTTAATGACTAACACAATAATTCAACTTACTGTTTCTCCTGATGTAGGACTAAAACTATCAGATCCAAGTCTCTGATAACCAGAACTAGTTCTTCGTACTTTTTCATCTTGGCTAAGCTTTAAGGGCAACATTTGCTGTGGCCCACTAGAACATGATGAAGAACTTGTTGTGCTTCCTGTACTTAATCTTGATGCTAACTTTAATGGTATCTGTTGTTTAACAGGTACCTGTGAAACTTTTTGTTGATTTGTTGTACTTATTAAATTTAAAGGTAACTGAGATTTTGTAAGACCTGAAATATTTTCGTTGTATAACACATTTACCATTAAAATTTAAATCATAATTATTACTATTTTTTTCTCTCTCACTCTCTTATTATCCCCTAAGTTCTAAGAACTTGTCAGGGCTAAATTTAAAAAAAAAAGTATAGTACCTTTACTCCATTTAGAATCCTTTCGTCTATCTGTTGTCGAATGTGATGTGTTACTGCTACCAGAAGTTGTTATAAATGCACTATCAGACTGGGGACTACTTTCTTCGGAACTTTGATTGCTACTATCATCAAGTTGCCCGGTCACAGGTAAAGCCACATTAGGAGAAATTAACAGACCCTGACTTGTTAAAACTTCCATTTTACGATACAGTTGTTCTCTTTGTTGTACAATATCAGATTGCTCTGCTCTTATTTGCTCCTATAAAAAAGAATCCAATAACATTTATAAAAACACATTTTGTTAATAGTTTACCTGTAACTTTAATAATTCAGATTTCTTTTCTTCCAACTCTTTTGTCTCTTGATCTCGAGTTGCAATCCACGCCGCTTTCTCAACTGACAATCTATCTTGTAGATTTCTTAATTCCTCTAATTGTTGATTGTGTTTATATTTAGTGCTATCACCACAACCTTTTGTAGTGGCAATTTGTGCTTGAAGACTAAAATAAAATACAATTAATATTAGAGATGATAAGTTAAAAATTACTACCTTTCATTGGTCGTCATTAACTGTGATATAATGCACAACAAAGTATACACATAATGAGAAAGTTGAATGGCGGCATATTGTTGCTCCCTTCCTAAAGAAAGTAGAGCAGGTATATCAGGTGGAACAGTTAAATGCTGATCATTAGATGGAGTGTTTCCATTTGTCAATGGTGGAGTAGATATTACACAATTTCTGTATGGCAATCGTTCCTGAGCATAAAAAATTATTCAATTTAGAAAAATGCAACAATTAACAACTTACAAATAATTTGCTATCACCAGGTTTAAGATTTTCTAAATCTGGTGTACCGGCTGGCGTTCCTCCCGAAGAATTCAACTTCTTTCCAAGGAGTTTCAAAGGTCCTTGATTTGAGTTGTCAAATCCACCGAATGTTTCGGCTCTTTTTGGCAAAATTGGAGAAACATACGTTTCACTTTGATGTTCGCCAGCAGAACTAACGCTTCTTGATAAATTCGTCCCAGTTGTATATAAAGAGCTCGCTAATTGACTAACTTCCTACAAACGAAAAGAATCATAAATGTGGGAACATTTTCAAACTTTAGAAAGATCTTATGAATGAGTATGCCTTACCTGTACTGCTGTAAGTACTTCTTTCCACATTTGACTAGCATCAGCATTTTCACTAACCAAATGCCTGTAGGAGGGTGGTGATGGTGGATCGAGTCCTGCGGCAGCCAACAATCTTAACTGCAAAGACATTTTCTCTTCTAACAGTAAAGCTTGTTCGATATCTTTTTGCCTTAGAAGACCTATAAAATTTAAAATTATAATATATCATTTTTATACCATTTATTTATTTTCTTTTGCTAATAATATTCAAAACATGGTTGCATTAAAAATCCTAAAAGATTTACCAAAAAAATGAATGTACATCAACAAAGAAACGTCATGCCACTTTACAAGTTTACTGTTTATAACATGCATCTAATTAATTTTAATAATACGCACATGTACGTACTTCATTTAAAAGGTTTAAACACATATCATTATCAAAATATTTGTTTTAAAAACTATAAATTATTACAAACATTTTTTCTCATTTGTACTTATACTTAACACATGTAACATTAGAAAGATAATAATTATTCAATAAAATTGACATTCACGAATTTACAAATGCTAAATGAACATAATAAACAATAAAGATCATGCAAGAAAATAGAAAGTTACCTTCAATATCCGAATCAGCATCTGTACCAAAAACAGAGCAACATCGGTCACAAAAATTACAACTAACAGATGTTAGAAAGTTTTATTATTGTGAAAATAAAACTTATACACATATACATAAACAAATTTAAATATATTGTAGTAGCCTTACGTGCAGTTATTAGAAACAAGTAAGTCACTCTTATTAAACCTATCATAACTAAATTACTCACCTACTAAATGTTTTATTTGGTTTTGCTTAGCATTTATTAGACTCTGTTTTTCTTCCGAAGTCAAGGCTACTGTATCATCCTCGTCTTCTGGACAATTTTGTACAGCTGCTCTATAAAATTAATAACAAACGTTATTAGTTAATATAACTTATTTTATAAAAATTAACTTCAAGACTAAATTATTTTAATTTTACCGTATGGCCTGGATCCAAATTTGCTTATCCTTTGGTTTATGAACTTTTAATTCAAACATTTCGGGATCTGCAGGATTAGACGAAATCAGATATATTCCTCTAGATTCTTGACCAGCCTTTTCTCTAACCAGTAACTTTTGTAAGGAAACGACGCCAGCCTGTACCATATGAAAATATGCAAGTGACTGCGAACCATACTTATTCTATGAATTTTAGTTAAGTAATTTAGTACCTATTATTCTAATAGAACAGATGTGCATTGCCTTGATATTCAACAATATACATCTGTACTGCACCTTTAAAATTAATACTTTTGCCAGATGTTATAACCAGATGTTAAAGAATATTAAATGAACATACCTTATTGTCTGGAGTAAAAAAGGAATATTTCTGTGAATTTTCTTGTAGAAAAAATAACACATCAGATAAAACTATAACCAATACGACTTGCATTTTTCCTCTTCCCTGCATCAACATAGCTACACCTTCAAATTTGAGAGATCTATTTCCTTGCAAAATGTCAGACTTTTTGAATTTGTGTCCTCTGTGCACTGTGTAAGATTTTGCATCAATCCTATTATAAATTTCTAGCTTTCGATCTTCCTTTTCTTTTTCAGCTACTTGAGCGTCTACCTCTGTTAATATTTCTTTGACTAAAGCTAATGCTCTTTGTAACGCTTCTTGTTCATCTTTGTTCTCCTTACTAGTTTTTATTAAAGGTTCAATAAGTAATGGATATTTAGTTAGACGTTGTGTTACAAATAGTATACATTCTGGAATTCCTTTCTTTTTCAACAAAGGATTAGTCTGACAGTGCCTAACGAATTGTCCGAAACGAGCATCATTTTGAAAGTAATATTTGTATATTTCTACAGCGTCTCTGTGTCTGCTGCAAAATTCTCCTAAAAATTATAACAATGGACAATAATATATAAAGATATTATTTCAGTATGTTCAGTATTACCATATGCTGACTTCAGCTTTGCTGCATGGTTATTCGAAAACTGTTCTAATAAAATATCAGCGATGGATGTAACGATTGGTGCTTCCTTTTGCCTTTGTCGCAATTTTGATAACAATCCTAAATGCATTTCAATTAAATCTGATAACCTTGGAAACATCCTTTCTAAACTAGGACCCAATTGAAAATATTTCTGGAGACCATCGACAAACACCTATAACGAAAAAATAAATACACCCTGAATATTAATTTACAAAAATCCATTACCTTCTGCATAACTAATAAAGTCATACAATGATGTTTTTCAGTTAAAATAAATTCATATATATGTTCTTGTCTTTTCACTTCTTTTTCTTTTAACTTTCTAGCAATTTCTTTACCAACATGGGGCGTCCAAGAATCCGGTTCATTTTCATGAAGCCCTAAACTCACATCAGAACACAAATCGGCTGCATTTAACGGAGAATCTGATAAAAATTCTAACGGTACTAATGGCACATCATCGGGAAAGCTACAATAAAAAATCAGTTATTCAAATTCTATGTAAACTCTACCGCTCACTTTGTGGTATCGTGGTGACCATGATCTGCATCCTTGTCATCGGACAGAATTTGGCTGAAAAAAATAAATAGTAAGATTTATATTTACATGAAGTTGTAATTGTGTGTAAAACTTTGGCCATTCCAAAGCGATGGGGCCGTATACTGTAAAACTAAAGATAAACAAAAATAAAAAGATGTCAGTAATTGTGATCTCAAAAGATATGTATGTAGGTGTTAAATAGCATCTGCAATAGTTAGAAAGAGAAAAAGTAAAACATGCAGAAAAATCGAAAGCGCTACTAATTTACAAGAAGAATAATCCTGAAATTAAGCAAATGTATAGCTTGAAAATTATTTACATTCATAATAATGTCTCACAAGAAAGTGATTCGGATAAAAACTTCTAAAGAAAATTTTAAATTCAACTGAATGTTTAATTTCTTAAATTATTTTTCGTCATTCATAATTCTATATTCCTGACGGTTTTGACAAAATTCTTAATTATACTGAATACGAAAATTTTGTAAGTGTTTAAGACAATAAAACAACAAGCAGATATTTGCATGAACCATTATGTTGATAAAAAAAAACTGGCTAGACTCGTAAGAAAATAAGTAAAATGTGACTATGCACAGACAGAGCAATCATCAAAAATAGCATATAGTAATAGCAGACTAGGCGTAACAAGTAGAAGTAGAAAATGTGAAACTGTCGGTAGAGGATGTGAAGGTAAGGGTTGGGGACTTACTTAACTCCCAGTTTGGTGGCAACCCTGCGCCAAGGCGAGTAGCATAGCTGGCTCCTCCTAGGGGGAGGGGCGGGGAACAGGTAACAGATTAGCCACACCCTCTAGTAACCTAATTCACTTTGAGCTGTACTGCATTTTTTTAGTTTAGTTTCTTGAAACAATTATAGGAACATATTAATTAAGTGGACAAATAATTCAAACGGTAATACAAAGTCGAAAACATAGTAAAACTCAAAGTGTACCGGCATCATGTTCACTTTAAAACACTTTTTAAATTAAATTTTGTGTGAACATGATACTTATTAATGTGTAAAAAACTTGTATTCAAAACTTTCTGTCAAAAGTTACATCAACCACAAGTTTTTTTGCACTTTTATATATTTGTCGAACCTATCGCATTTTCAGGTAAATGTACCAAGGCTACACGTGCTACAAAGCAAGCAACACAAACACCTAACAGAGGTTTGAAATTATAAGCCAAGCAAAGGATTTTAAAAACAACAAAAGGATGTCAATCTGTGTAACATGTAACAGTTGGTAAATACAAAATATGTTAATACTATATACAAAAAATACCAAAAAACGTTGTCCCTTAAAAATAATGATGTTTTGTTTTTTCGTATTTTATTAAACATTTTATAAGTACTAATAGACGAATAGTTGTGGCTAACAATAAAAATTAATTGGTACAAAAATTTTATACTCCAAAATGTGTAACAATTAATTAAATATATGTTAGAAGATAATTAGAGTAGTCAAGAATATGCAGGATTTAGTAGTCTCAACCATCGAAAACCTTACGTAGAAGAGCCTGTAAACCAAAGAGGCATGCCAAACTTTGAATCAAAATTAAAATAAATTAACAAACTATAAAAAACAATCTAAAAACATTTAACACAAATAAAAAATCTTGTACTCTACACATTGTCTAATTACGATTAACGAAACCACATATTAAATTTCTCATTAACGATTAACAAAAATTACTGTCTAACACGTAAAAATATACCTGGCGCAAAAATAAATCATCTGCGACAAAACAAGCGTTTTTCTTTTTTTCAATGAAATTACATCATGGTTATAACATACCTATTTGAACCAGTTTGGCTGTTTGGAAGTGAACCAGAACCCCTTTTTGTAAAGGAAGTTTTCGAATTTGGCAATTGTACTCCGAAACTTGACACTTTTGGTGGATTCTGCAAATATGTAAGATAAATACGAGTTATTTTAAATGCTTCAGAATTACCTTTGATCCCTTGGGTTTATTGCATTCTACTATATTGTCTTTACAAGTATTTTGGTGTACAGTGGTATTACAATCTGAAACAAACGTGCAATTAATTACATTTATGTACTTGAAATCATAAATATTTTTCTAGTTTTACTTACTTTCACAATAAAGGGCAGGTTTATTGCTGAGTGATTTACTGCACCAATCACAGATATGAGAGGAACCGTAACAAGCTGACACCCATTGATGGGTTATCTTCTTGCTTTTATCCTATGAATAAATAATGAAATGTTGTAATTACAAATAACTAAAAAAATGCTTCTAAACATAGATTGATATACATATTAATCTGTTTGTAAAATAAATATAAAGGAATTGTTTACCTTTTTCTTCCTAAAGAATAAACTCCCTCGTTTCCGTCTTTTCTCAGAATGATGATTGTAATCCACGCTAAAATATATAAACAATAGTTAATAGACAACTAATTAAAATTTAAAAGAGTAAAAATTGTACTTTCATGTTAAAAAGGAACAATGCTTATTGTTCTACTGCAGAGTGTATTACTACAGAGTGAGACAGAAAAATGTAATTAATTTAGTTCATGAATAAATTCTATATAATGATAAAGGACAATTCTATACATGTTACAACTGTTCACGATAAATATTAATAGTTATTATTATTATTGTCAACTAATTTAATCAAGAACAAAGTTACTAAATTTCATCCGCACCACCCTGTATTATTCTAAACATTAATTACAACAGACACATACTACATACTTATAAACTAATCATAAATTCAATGTTTACTTGTTTACTAAAATAAAACAACAAATTCAAAAATATTTCAAAATTCAATCAAAGCTAGACTAAACTTTAAACAATATCATAAGCATTGTTTCTTGTAAGTTAAAGATTAGAATGAAAAGTGCTATTAGTGTATACATGCAAGCTAGTGTGCACGTTGTACTTACTGGTGCAACTGTGAGATTGAATGTCCATCGTAATGAGCATGTCCTGAGCGGCTACCTTCCTCTTCTGTCTCGCTTTCAGTTCCACTGGGTCGGTTCCTACACACCAAGCTAAGCACATGCACTACACTGTTTCTAGCTTACATTTGAAGCCAAGAAAATAAAGATACTTAAAAAACACTAAGAAAAAATACAAATTTACTATTGTTGTAATAAAAAATTTACTTTAATTGTGTATATCATTCAAATCCAAATATACAAATAAAGCAACGAATGTAATAAATTGAAATTCTAGTAAAATTTTAAAAAAATCTCAATTCTCTTGAACACGATTTGGAGTCTCACTTCCAATATAAAATACAAAATTTTGTTTCAATATATGTAATATTAAAATACTTTGAACTGTAAGAGGTTAGTTACACAAAAATCACACAATGAAAGAAAAAAAACAACATTAAAATTTGTATGAAAAGCATGCATCAATGATATAAAAAAAAGTGCAATTGGCAAATTTAATAATTTGTAGTTATTCATCATTACCATAAAGATAAGATGATTTGAAAGAAACTATATATACAGGTGTTCGAATTGAAGTCGGCACTATTGCCAACTTTGTTACTACTAAAGATACGATGTTGGGTAAATTACCAAAGTAGTAGTGTTTTTTCTTTCGATTACGACGGCAAAATTTTAAAAACAATTGATCTTTGCGTTTTCGCAAAGTATATATTAATTGATAAAAAGTTAAATTTTAATTTTATTCTTGTAATAGTACAACCTTAAGATGAAAGGTCAAAAACTTAGGACGAATTTTAATATAAAATAAGTAAATTAGTATCAAAGCAAGCAGTTCGAAAATGCGATTCGCAATTGTTTTTTGAGTACGCAATTGTAATCAGCAGAAAAAACTACACATTTTTGACGTATTTACCAACATCGCAGCTTCTTTACTAACGAAGTTATCCCATGTGCAGTGAACTGTATTAATATCGTCGAGCCCTTTTGTTTTTCATTTCTGGGATATAGTAGTATAAGAAGATTTTGTGCAAAATTTCATTTTCTACCGACTGCTACATAAATATACAGGACATTCCATTTAAAAAATATTGTTTTTTTTTTATATCTCGAAAACGCGAAGTTCAATTGTTTTTAAAATTTTACCGTCGTAATTGGAAGAAAAAACGCTACTACTTTGGTAATTTAATCAACATGGTATCTTTAGTAGTAACAAAATTGGCAATAGTGCCGACTTCAATTTGAATAGTTCCTGTTGTTTCTCTGTGGTAATGATAACTTGTAGAAGATCCAAAAAAGAAACGAAGAAATTAAATACAACGTGACTTACATTGGCAACGTTGGTTGTGCTCCAACCAATGCCGGTTCCGGTGCCAAATCGCGTACAGCAATAATCGAAGGTGTCGATACTGATTTTTGAAGTGGCAATCTTGCAGGTAATAACCTAAGTTGTTCGGCTTCGCGCTTTGCTTTGATCTTATTGAAGTCATTCTAAAAATATTCGGTCCAATAAAAAAGAAAAGTCAAATTAACATGAACAGCACCTGCAAATCAGCTTCGTTTAAAGAATGTGTACTTGCTCCACCGCCAGTGCCTCTTGTTCTTCTACCAACAATTGAAGATTCTGCGCCCAGAAGTCTTGCTGTACTACCGTCTACATTATCTAATAATGAAGATTCATCTGCCTCTGATTCCATGCTGCTTAAGGATATACTAAAAATACAAATATTTTTCATTAAATAAGATTGCAAATAAATTTTCTTGGAGTTGTGCTATACGCAATAATTGGTAAATACCTCCTTTGGCGAGCAGGTTTCATTTTTTCTTTGGTTCCTGATAAATCTTCTAACGCCGTCCATGATCGTCTTCTTTGCGTTTCCGGCTGGCAAAGATAATCTTGAGTTCCTGCGTTTTACAATAAACATGAGTAGAGAAAAAAATTTACATCGTCCGGCCACATACCACTTCCTTTCCTGCTTGGTGGCTGATGTAACGGTGACGATCCAAGTGAACCACCCAGTACTTCTAATTCAGGGACAGCTTCGTTCAAAACCGGACAGCTGGCGCTTAACCTTGCCGCCTGAGCCAACAGAGGATTCAACGCGCAAGCAACGAAATCTTTTGAATTTGTTATATACGGATTATCTGAAATTAAAAATAATAGTTTTATTTAAGATTCGACATTTCCAATGTATTTTAAGATTTGCAAAAATCTCCTTGTTGCGGATTTATGCAAATATCAATGTCTTAAAAGAAGAAACCATTTTCGCTACGAATAAAATGAAAGTCAGATTATTATATGATGTACCATTTCTTCTTACAAGAAATTAAAAATATGGACAATACACTCCCAAAAATATCGTGGGAGCCTTTATTAAAGGCGTGTTTTCTTATTTTGATTTTTCAACAGCTCAACATGTTTTTGCTCATTTTATTTGGCTTGATTTTAAACAAATAATTATAAATAACTTTGTTAATTATAAATAACTGTATCTATTAACTATGCACATAAGTTGTATCTTTTCATGTGTTATGGGACAAATAATAAATACCAATGAAGAATGAAAAAAATATGTAAAATAATTCAGTGTTTAAAACTGTAATTCACTAGCAAAAAGCATCGATTTCTTGTGTTTATAAAATGACGATAATTGATCGTACGTAAATAACAAACTAGGAAGTAACGTATATTGTAATTAGTGTCGAGCAACTGAACTCGACATAAACTAACGACAAACAAAATTCACGAATGTCCATTAAAATCTAATTAGTAGAGCTTTCGAATACATTACACAGATAAATATGACAAATAAAAAAAAAACTGCAGCAAATCGATTGATTGAGAAAAAATACTCGAAAGTGATGGAGTGAAAGCTGAAATAAGTCGAGGTGCTTCGCATTTAATTCAAAACAATAAAATAAAAGAAACAAAAAGTGACAAATTTCGTAATTGTTTTCAATTTTTGTTATCAGGTTTAAGAATTTCAGGTCATCAGAAATTTATTTTCAGAAACTAAATGTGCAATAATGAATTAAAACTCTGGAAAGTTTTGAACCATCCTTGTATAAACAGAAAATGTGATAATAAAATAAATAAATAAATAAATAAAAACAAAAGATTCCGTATTATTACCAAATGTCGAAGAATAACAACAAACTTTAAAAAATCCGTTAGCAACAAAAAAAAATCTGGGAACAAAAACGGCTCAAAGAATGTATCAAACAGATTATTCAACGAAACATTCCATAAATGATACGATACAATTATCAATTTCTAACTGGCTATGTATGCCAATAATTTCATAAATTACCAAAGTACTACAATTTGATGCATATTCAATGAGTTTAGTTCGATAAGTGCACATCAAACATGATTATTATAGTCACGGGGGCGCAAATTACTCTTTTTACAGCTCATTCAATTAATCAAACAAAAATGTTAAACAACATTAATGTCACTTTATATTTCACTTCCGAACACGAACAAACATAAAGTTAATTTCGTTTTATTCAGCAACTGAGAAACAGCGTAACTTCAGCATAATTAAATTTCCATACTAATTTAACGGTTCACAAACTTCTTATTGTATTGAGTGTTGACGCGCCTTGAAAGTGCAGATTGATTGATCGATCCAATCTGGCGTTCAGAAATGTCGAAAAGGAAGAATTCTCTCGCTGCGAATTTTCAAACGTCCAGCCATCTCAATCAATAAAGCATAAAGCCCCACGTTGGGCGCCAAAATTGTGCTTCATCTTTCCCAGGTTTTATTTTCTTAAAAATTAAATATTAATTAACAATTATAGCAGCTATTACTATTATTATTATAAACGAGAAAATTAAAAGGTATAAATAAATAAAAACAAAATTACAGTCAACTTAAAGTTATAAATTATTTATTTAACGTTGAACATTTTTTTATTTATCCAGTATTTTACAGTAATCGATTTCAGGCGCTTGAGACGCATTAATAATACTTTCAGCTGCATTAAAATTTCCGCTGTACACTTCTAGAATTCAAATTACTGAAACAATGTCCATTTCCGAAGATGAATGTTTCCAAGTTGCTAGTATTTGAATAAACGTCGGACGAACAAAAATCCATTATTCGACGTGTTTGAATTTCGTCTGATTTATGAGTAACACCCGTAAAAGGCTTTTCACGGATTAATTAAGATGCACGTAACGATCCCCTTACAATCTGTTATAAAGCTTCCCGTAACAGTCATATATTTTCTATGAATTGTAAATGAGCACTTCCTCGCAATTTTTTTCTTTCTTTTTCCTGATGTAATGAGAAAACTTTGCAAGAACGTCGTCAAATAAATTTGGTTCGCTCTTTTCCAGTTTAATCCCATTATTAAACTTTGTATAATTCTTCTAAAAAGTCGAGCACATTCAAAGTTAGAAACATTGCATAAATTATCATTGAAATAAATTTCGAATGCTTTTAATAATGAGATATACCTAGATATGCAGCCTAGCCTAGGGTGCAAAGTTATATGTGAATTAGTTAAGAAAAAAATTAACTGTATCGATCAGTTTCGTGAATAAATAAAAATATTATTTTATTTTAATTATGCTTCGATAGAAATGAGGAAATGAAAGTAATCTTTGTATATATGCAACAACAACAAAATAATTGTAATAACGACTAGATATAATTATAATCTTACACATACGAGTAAGTAGGAGTTGCGTTTACAGTTTGACAATTACTGCAGTTTATAGATTATTACGAACGGGGCATTATTTCACGAAAAATACTATTCAAATTAAAATGAAATTAATTATTATAATTCTTAAAAAAATATATTTATGGATGGAACGAATCAAAAAAAATCATATTGTCTTACATCGAATATTTCAATTAATCAAATGATGTATAAACATATACTTTAACAATGAAGAAGTGAAGAAGTTTTACCTCGACCGTCAAATCCAGGCAAATTAGTGACTTACTCTGAACGGTAGCATCGCGCATTCGCTGGACACTCTCGTGTATTTCTCGGACATACTGTAGACTGTCTTCCAAGACGGGGTAGGTTTTATTTGCAGGCGAATGTGGGGTCACGCTAATTGTGGGAAGGGGGCCTGGTCTTGGCAGCATGACCAGTGCGGGAAGATGATAGTCTGTGATGACGTCCTCGTCGCTGTCTGCTTCTCCTCCGCTCTGGCCACACTCATCTGGAAAGCAAAAAAAATATATGTACGAGACAAACGGAAATATAGGTAAAATTGCATAAATGGATTCATGCGTTCAAGAAAATGAATTTTTAAAACGTAAATTTCGTCCAACACAAGCCTACAAATTATCCCACCAAAGACGAATACCTCTTAAGATAAAATAGAATTGAAATCAGGCATCAGGCAAGAATTGCTTAAAATTAATAGAGAGCAGGATGGCTGAAGTCGTACAGCGATGAGGAAGACAGGGGACGGAGAGAGTGAGTACTGTAACTGTGGTGCGTATGTAGAAGGAAGTGGAGTAGTAGTTTAATGAACAGATACAACAAGTAATAAGATTTGCATATTTTGAAGAAAATCAAATTATCTCGACGACAAAAGAAGAAGATTGTAGATAATTAAATAACATTTCTTTAATAAAAGTAATTGGAGAACGAAGCAAAGTCGATTTGAGAGGATTAGTTGTTTTATTAAATATAAATAAATATTAAATAAATATAAAACATTACTAGATTGTAATGGCACTCATAGTCATCTTCATCAGATGAATTTGTATAAGAAAGTTTTCTTGTCCTTTTCAACAGAGATGTTTTCCCCAACAAAAATCTAAAATTTATATCAAAATGCTCGATATTTTTATTTTTATAGCAAAAAGTTTCCCTACATGATCTATCAGTATCCGCAGATTAAGAAAGTTTAAAAAAAAACAAATATCGGGTCGGTAAATTTGAATTATGGTCGAATATTCATTAGACCAAAATACTAATTGCAAATTCTCTGATATGCTTCATTATGATCCATTAAAATGTATAATTTGATACTCAAAAATTTCGAGTTAATTTCCAAGAAATACTGTTCCATTAGTAAACCACCAAATATTATGATGATCTCGGTCGATGTAGGTAATATTCCCTGATTATAAAAAAATGTGTTCTACGACCGACGCACGCCGACATATAGCTTAAATTAAAGGGGTAAAGCAAAGGTGGTTAAACTTATATAGGTACGTGCTAATCTTCACGGAATCTAGTTTGCTAATTTAAAATAGTTTCTAAAGGGGAATCCAACAAACCCAACAAACCGAAGTCAGCGGATGCGGTGCAAATTTGATTTTATTTCGTAATCTTCGGCGAGATTAAATATTTTTATTAAAATTGATGTGCATCCAATATTTCCAAATGTCAACGTAATCGATTTCACGTCGTGTAGTTTTTACAAAGTTTGGAATTTAAATTTAACATTTTATACAATCAAATAAAGTTATAGACATTAAGTACGAAGCTGACGGGTAATAGCTATTAAGGATTAAATTTATTTTATACGTTGATATAAATTATTTAAAAAAACAAACAGAGAAAACTCAATTTTCGATCCGGAAACAAAATATACAAGATTAGTTCATTTATTTTTAAATGCTGTGAAAACAAACTTCGTAACTGAAACTCCACAAACAATTTAATTATAATTGAAAACAAATATTCATATGAAAATTTTCTTTTTATTTCGATGATTTTTTTACGTCAACACGGATATATTTACTCGACCCGTGACCTTAAAACCTGAGAGCGCATCATTCAGGTGAGGTGAACGATTCTTTCAAAGGGATGATTTCCAAACACGGAACTTATTTGCAATGCGGATGCTTTTTCAGGCGTTATCGTATTTAAAACGCACGAATCTTTAATAATAATAATAATCATAAAATAATAATTTTAAAAAAATAATAATAATTGTCATAAAATAATAACTACAAAACAATAATTACAATCACAATGATAATAATAAATAGACAATAAGAATACTGCACGAATAAATCGTCAATAATAATTTTATTTCATCCATATATGTATATTTTTTTATTAATGCTCTACAGGCTTTGCAGGTAGGTAATGTCTATAGCTTTTGGTATACATAGTAATTTACGTTTCATATTATGGACTTCCTACATTAACCGTTAAATATCTTATCATTAACAACATCTAAACTTTTGTACTATTCCTCTCTTGTACTTGTACTATTCCTCTCTTGTACTTGTACTATTCTTCTAAGGTCTTCTAGAACGTTTTCAAGCCATCTTTTTGTCAGCCTCCCTTTCCTTCTTTCGCTAATTGGGGATCATATCACCGCCATTTTGGGTATCCTTTCTCTGCCCATTCTCTCTAACCATCTTATCCATGAATTTGAATTTGAAATTTTTCAGATTTTTCCTTTACAGATTAAATACAAAACAAAATGTAGCGCATCAAAATCTTCATTCTTGTCCTTAAAATGATGAAAAATTTGAAGAATTTTTTGAAAGTCGCGTCATTTAAAAAAAAAACATTAAATCCGGTTCAATCAAATATCAACAAGTAAAATGAAAAATATTGGTTACCTCACAAAGATGAATAAAAATTTCTCGTGAAATGATGGTTTTACATAAAAGACTTTTTCCCATCAGAATAAAAAATGAAACTCCAATCATTTAGGAGTCGTCTGGGCGGGCAACTTTAACCTTATAATAAGCAACATACTTAAATCAGCCATTAGTACGTAATTATTTCGTTTATTTGCACGAGCTCCTCGTACTGGAATATAAAACCGACACCACCGTATTTCACCCCGGATTTTCGTCGTATTTAAATTAACTTAGACTTATTTTGAATAGAACACAGAGAAAAACCCAGACATGAAACAACGAACGCTAATTAAATTAAAACAAGGATGTTCACTGAACGAGGTTGAAAAATGTAAACGTTTGCATTTTCATAATTGTTAATAAACGAATGCAGGCGGTGTTCGTTCATTAACCGTAAAGTTTTATATAAAAGCCGTTTAATATATTTATTTTTCAATGTTCGTAACGTAGCAAAAATGAATACGTAAATCTAGCAAGTGACTATTTATACATTTCCAAATAAGATTTGTGGTTAACGTAAAAAATTTGAAAAATCAGATAAAACGAGGTAACATTTTATGAATGAATTTGTTAATGACTTGAAGATATCTTGATGTATTGGTTGTATAATATAATAAATGAAATTAGACTACAACAGAGGTAAAAGTGGGAAAATCTAAAAAAACGTGTGAATACGAAAAATGAAACCTAAGCTGTTAAGGGATAATATGAAAAATAAAAACGTAAGAAATGAACAAGAGGCGTCAATGGAATTACTACTAGTAATTAGGCGAAGACTACGTAATAAAATAAAAATATTAGTTTATTTCCACAAACATATTCTACGTGAAGGACGAAAGAATCAGGAATGATGGAAAACTTATAATATTTAAAAGGATCATTTGAAACTTGAAAAAAAGCTTTTTTTTTGGTTAAATTTACATTAATGTGACTTACTGACGTAATCATTTGTTAACTAACTGGTCCATCCGTTCCCAACAAATGTATTATGTAAATACCCGTTTAAAACAATTAACAATTAACTTTTCCAGTAGAATCAAATTACATTTTAAATTAAACTGATATATTTGGTAGGTTTCCATAGTAAAATATATTTATTAAATGAAAAATACACTTTTTATATATTTATGGGTCGTAATAAATATATTTTTATTACAAATTAAGATTTCTATTGGGTGCATGTTCAAGGATAAATGGATAAGATATGTTTAATAAATTTAATATCAACAATAAACGCGAAATGTAACACTTTTTCTATTTAAGATAAATCTTTACATTTTGTAATATTTTTGCAAAACAACGTTGAAAACGTGCTCTAAACGTAACATGCAACCAGTCCTCGTGTTTATTTCAATGGATAACTAACTAGATTGTATTATTACCGCATATTAACATTAAATGAGTCCTTTTGCAACCAAAATTAATTACTGACAAACTTCTAAACAATACACATTTAATTAAGTGCGCCGAACTGACGAAGACTCGCGACAAAATCCGATTATTATACCTTTGACAAGACAACTGAATCCCATCGCAGAAATCACCACTCGTTTGATCCTTAAACAACAGTTGCAACTCCGGGCGCACATAAACGTCATCACAGCCGGATCCGAACATTTCCGTACGAAACGCAAGGTCACGAATGCACTTTGAAGCGAACGATCGAAAAGTCCGAGCGAACCATTAAAATGATCCGAGCGAGCGAGGAGGAGGACACGACAATCGAAATAAATGACTTTCTTTGCCGACGAGAATGCCATGAATGACTGAATCTGTGCGTGGCACACTTGGATTCACATCGTTTCACACTTCCTTGCGGTCCGCAGATAACGTATTGTGTTTTGTTCTTTTGTTGTGTGCTAAATTTTAACACAAGACCCGTATTTTGAATTTACATAATTTAAATTAGATGCCAGACAGATTTCATTTGAATAACATACATAAAGTTCAAGTCGCATTCTCCGGTAATTTTTTGTTTCTTTTTGATCGTGTAGGAAACGCATAATTCAATTTAAAGATCGATCGATCTAATCTGCAACTTAAAAATTAAAATGTTGATTCGATGAAAATGAGCCATGAAGAATGAATAGTCAATAGTCCTTTCACAAAATGATTTCCACAAAATTATAGCATTTCGTTGTATTTTAATGTCGAATAAAGCATTTTCTAGTAAAAATTTGACGTGATTCGGCAATTTCATTAAGTTTTCCTGATTATATGAACACTAACGATGACGAGGAACACAGTTTAATTCTCGAGTAAATATTAAGTATTTTTATTTCCTGGCTGAACGCAGGCAATAGTACGCCTTTATCCATAGCAGGCCTACCACACCAGTGCGTTTTCGGAATTTTTTTTCCATCACTGTATATACATGAAATCTGATACCAGTGCGTGTCCAGAATTTTTTTTCCATCACTGTATACATGAAAAAATTTCTTTATCAAGTAATAATAGTAAATAAAACACATAAAAAAAGTATCAACAACTTGACAGATAATAGAATAAAATAGAGAAAATTGCACAGATGAGAAGGCTAGCATATAAAACGTGATAAAATGAAAATGAAAAATAAATGAAAGAAACGTTGCGTAATAAAAAAACCGAAAATTTTATAGAAAAAAATAATTTCAAAATATTCTCCAAACGAATTAAATTCTTGTTCTTTTTTCTTAAAATGAACCGTTAAAGATATACAAAGCGATACTACTTGGTGGTTTCGTTTGAAAGGTAAAATTAGATATACTCACTCAAGAGAAAATGTTAAGACTTACATTGTTCAACCACAAGTTGAAACTTCACCATTTTTAATCACAACGTGAAAAATTCTTCAATTGCGAAAGTTACAATGAATTGAACATTCGTAGCTCTAACCATCTCTCACATTCCACTTTAAATCACAAGAAATCGTTCCAAACGTTAAATTAAAACGACACGTCGCGTCGTCGCCGTCCTTTGAACACTGAAATATAATGTCAGGAATTCGCGACAATCGATGATACGACTGACGAAAATGCATTGGCGACGTTACAAATATATATCGTTTTGAGTAGAAAAGCTTATTATTGAAAGAATTCGAGGAAGATTGGTTATTTTCGAATTTTCAAAAGGAAAATAAACGTGGGAGGACAAAACGCTCGATGAGAAAAATACAATACGCGAAAAACACGGATGTGCTAAACTATTCGAGCTAATTTCTTCTCGTCTTCTAGGAGAGTATACAATTTCCTATCGTGCAAATCATGGCACTTAAATTATAGTGTTTATGTGTATCGGTACAACGAACTTGCGCACGTTTCTTGCGGCGAAAACATGACTATACTTAACAGCAGAAATAACAATGTAATGTTATATCCATCTACATCTTGAAAAGAATTTGAAAGATGGCCAACGAAATATCAGTTTTAAAAAAAAAATTATTATCGTTGTCTCTAAAAATTTAATTTAAAAAAATAATAATAATTGTTACAATATACAGATGTTCCCTTATATTTAAGTGTGCGTATACTACATCTCTAGATGAAAATTTGTTTACTTTCCAAAAATATTTGAAAAAAATTTAAAACTTAATTTTAGTTTGTTGCTTTTAAGTATTTGAAATTCAGTATATTTACTAAATACTAGTTGTGAAGACTTTTTTGATTCTATTGACTGTTGAGAGTTAGATAAATTTTATATTGAGAACATTTAAAAAATACGTTTTTATTCCAAACCAGTAACTGAACTATGCGGGCAATTTCATATCGTAAGGAACAGGTGCACTACAGTTTGAAAGATAATAAAATTTCTTCTAATACCAACGTTACTCACCTATTAAAAAATATGAAATGCATGTTCATATTTTGTACTCTTTATTACATGAAGTAACTTTCGATAATTTGAATGTCTGGAGGATTGAAAATAACAGAATAGGGCCAATTCTGTTTTAAAGTCGTCTAACATTAATAGCTTCCATAACAAATATTGAGACTCCACAACGCGATTTTTTAAACCTTAATTTTCGACTTGTGGTCGTTTATTTTGAAAAATTTTGAATTGTTAGCCTATGAGCTTCAAGTGTGGGTCATTACTGATTATACAGTGCGGTCGTTTAGTCTGGAAACCTGGGAATAAAAAGTTGTCCGTTTATTTATGGAAAAAATCCTCGTACAGGTCAATTTTTATGTTTTATTGCACACATTTTGACATATCGTTCAAATTTTTTCCGCCATATTTGAAAAAGGTATGACGTCATCGCCATTTTTTTTAAATAGCGACCTTCAATTTTTTTGGTAGATTTGAATACTTCGTCAAATTCTAAAACCAAAAATGTCCAAAAAGAATAATCTTGAACTGGAAAATTTTCGAAATAAACGCCATTGAAGTTTAAAAAAAAAAAATTACTGGCATTCACTCTCTTTGACAAATTTATTGAAATTAGAATAAGCAAAACATTGAATTACATTTAAATAAGGTGTTCGAACTGATGCCCGTCAACTTCTTGGCAAAAGGCGAGCCTATTACGAAAATCTTGTAAAACATTTTGCAAAGTTTGTGGCGTAATAGCTCTTATTTCAGCGCGTATACTATTTTTTAGTTCTTCTAATGACGCGGGCTTATTGAAATAGACTTTACTTTTTAAGTAACCCCATAAAAAGTCTAGAGGAGTTAGATCAGGTGACCGGGCAGGCCATTCAATAAAACCTCCTCTGCCGATCCATCTATTTGGAAATACTTGATCTAGATAATTTCTTACAATATTGTCATAATGGGCAGGTGCTCCATCTTGCTGATACCACAGCAAATCGTGTGGTAGATCTGGGTCGTTAGCATCAGGATATAACGCAGCCAAGGCAGGAACTAAATGGTCTCTTAACATTTCTAAGTATTTTGCACCCAATAAAAGGTCTAATTGCCTATCTTCCGAAATACCAGGACGTCCTCTGGGGCATTTACAAATTCTTCAAATTTCCGTTCGCTTTTACAAATGGTGGATTTTCGTATTCTTTCTCCAGGGTACTTATTATTGAAACTTGTACAGACTTGATCAAGTGTTCGCTTCATGTTACCACATCCTCTCAAAATTAAAATTTCTATTCTTTCTTTTTCAGTTAAATAGTGAACCATTGTTTCACTTTTTTTTTAAAATAATAACTCTGCAAAAGTGTCAAAAGTCCAATGCCAACTATCGTAAATTAATTAAGTGATTATTTATAGGTATCAATTCTTTTTCAACAAATGTTCATCTTTGTATCTATTTTATGATCTCACATTTTCGTAAATAACACTGTGTGTAATTTTTTAAGTCATGGAAATATAACCATATACGGAAACCACTACGTGATAAAAGACCAAAAAAGAAAGACCCGTGTCTCCCAGTTTTGCCCATGCACTTTTATTTTTATGGGCCCCCAAAGATTTGGGGTCTCAGTGTCGTTTTTGCAAAAAAGTGATCATTTTCTCAGGCTCATTTCTTGCAAACCGTTCGGAATTTTGATTTACTCTATGAGGCAAAGTTGTAGCTCTTCTCATAAAGAACAAAAACTGTGAACATATAAAATAAAAAAAAAATCATCTTCAAGATCAAAATCGCAGAAAACTTTAAAAAATTGTTTTTTTTTAACATTTTTTCCCCTGTTCAGGTCCATAGGTAGCAAACCGTTCAAAATTCAAGGAAACAATCAACTACAAAAATTTACCTAAGATCTCAATAAACAACTTTCTAGAACATACGAACTTCCCAGGAATGATTCTTAACACCGTTTAGGTAGCGCTTAGGTAGCCGCAAAAG
>JAFFZR010024205.1:0-27308 GCA_018397195.1 Lethrus apterus | reverse complement strand
AGTTTTCTCCAAAATATCTCAAAAACAATTGAAGATGGATACAATTTTTTTTCGAATTATTAATGAGCAACAAATTACGCAACTTCTTCTCAATAAATAATCATAAATAATAAAATTACTATAAAAAAACTAACATAGTTTTTCCAAAAATCTCAAAAACTTAAATCGCTTTTTCAGTTTTCTCCAAAATATCTCAAAAACAATTGAATATGGACACAATTTCTTTTCGAATTATTAATGAGCAACAAATTACGCAACTTTCAGACAATTTAATCGACTTTGTATCCTTTTAAATAAAAATGAGAAATATATTTGTTTCGAATAAAATAATTTACTGTTTAAATTTACCTGAAATTTTTGGTTGGTTTTGGATTTTGAACGTAATTTCCCAAAGGGTACAATTACTAAATTGTATTGCAAACTATAACATAAAAAAAAATTAAAAATCAAAACATAAAGTTGAGAAAGTTCAAAGCAACGGTATACATTTACATAACGAGCTTTTAAATCCGCACAAAAACACCTATCACGGTCGTAATAACGGAATTACATCACGGACATTAGAACAAAAGTTCGAATTACATATGCAACCGATGCGCTTGTCTGTGCAGTAAAGGGCGAGCACTGAAATAACAGACACAATAAAATAACGAAACCGGTCCTTCTTTAGGGATTAAAATGCGTCCTTACAACTTCAGACCGGGTATCAGTCGCATGTTGAACGTCCCCGTAACGATAGGGATAATCCTCAGTTAGTTTTGCCTTGCTAATCACCCTCCTTGAGATAACCGTAGCAGACAAATAACGCCGTGTAGATCCGTCGGCTATTGTACTGCGGTTTTCTTACGTCTTACTGTTAGTGTTCGTGCTTTCGAGGACGAACATCGGGATAATGTCGTCGTTGCGCATCTCCGTGGTAATTATCGTTTCGCTTTTGTAAATAAGCTCGATTTTAAAAGCTCGGATGCGATTAAAGTTTTCTAAAGTTTGAGTGCTTCGAATAATTTGACGATTAAGATACAAGTCTGTGTTTATAAAATTAAAAATTAATCGACCAAAAGCTATTTTAAACGAAAAATTCGATAAGTAAATTATTCTATCAGCGAATATTTCAACGTTAAATGAGAAATAAAAAGCTTACCAAAAGATTTTTTTTTACGTGAGAGGGCTACTAGATAAATATAAATATATAGGGCTACAAGGTAAATATAAACAGGGTGTTTACTAAACAAGCGGCAAAAATTCAAAGGGTTATTCCTTAGGTTATTTTAAATTTCTCTTGTTAAGTAATTATTTATTGAGGAAAAGTAGCGTAATTTGTTGCTCATTAATAATTCGAAAAGAAATTGCGTCCATCTTTAATTGTTTTTGAGATATTTGAGAGAAAACAGAAAAAAAAACGATTTTAATTTTGAAATTTTTGGAAAAAACTGTATTAGTTTTTTATCGTAATTTTATTATTTATGCATATTTATTGAGGAAAAGTTGCATAATATGTTGCTCATTAATAATTCGAAAAGAAATTGTGTCCATCTTCTATTGCTTTTGAGATATTTGAGAGAAAGCAGAAAAAAAAACGATTTTAGTTTTTGAGGTTTTTGGAAAAAACTATGTTAGTTTTTTATCGTAATTTTATTATTTATGATTATTTATTGAGGAAAAGTTGCGTAATTTGTTGCGCATTATTAATTTCAAAAGAATTTGTGTCCATCTTCAATTGTTTTTGAGATATTTTGGAGAAAACTGAAAAAAACGATTTTAGTTTTTGAGATTTTTGGAAAAAACTGTGTTAGTTTTTTATCGTAATTTTATTAATTATGATTATTTATTGAGGAAACGTTGTGTAATTTGACCCTGACCTTTGACCTTGACGCCCACGTGGCCGATGGGGTTTTTGACCTTGACATTTTTGAACGCGGGATGTCCCAATTCACTTGTTGATTTTAGGGGATGATTTTAGGGGGTTGATTTTAGGGGATGATTTTAGCGGATGATTTTACTAACAGGTTGAGTTAGGTTTGAACGCGAACCTGACAGGTTCGAACGGGAACTTAACAGGTTCGAAGGGGAACCTAACAGGTTGAGTTAGGTTCGCACTCAGGTTGGATCAGGTTCGCACTCAGGTTGGATCAGGTTCGCAGGTTGGATCAGGTTCGCGGAGTTAGTTTCGCGTAAAATCATCATCCCCTAAAATCAACCCCTAAAATCATTCCCTAAATTATCCCCTAAAATCATCAAGTGAATTGGGACCTCCCGCGTTCAAAAATGTCAATGTCAAACCCCCATCGGCAATGTAGGCGTCAAGGTCAAAGGTCAGGGTCAAAAACCAAAAAAGGCGCACCCATTACTACTAAAAAGTAAAGAGTCCAGAACCCGCATAGTATATCTACTTTCATCTTCAATTGTTTTTGAGATATTTTGGAGAAAACTGAGAAAAAACGATTTTAGTTTTTGAGGTTTTTGGAAAAAACTGTGTTAGTTTTTTATCGTAATTTTATTATTTATGATTATTTATTGATGAAAAGTTGCGTAATTTGTTGCTCATTATTAATTTGAAAAGAATTTGTGTCGATCTTCAATTGTTTTTGAGATATTTTGGAGAAAACTGAAAAAATCCATTTTAGTTTTTGAGATTTTTGGAAAAAACTGTGTTAGTTTATCGTAATTTTATTATTTATGATTATTTATTGAGGAAAAGTTGCATAATTTGTTGCTCATTAATAATTCGAAAAGAAATTGTGTCCACCTTCAATTGTTTTTGAGATATTTTGGAGAAAACTGAAAAAAAACGATTTAAATTTTTGAGATTTTTGGAAAAAACAATGTTAGTTTTTTATCGTAATTTTATTATTTATGATTATTTTTTGATGAAAAGTTGAGTAATTTGTTGCTCATTAATAATTCGAAAAGACATTGTTGTCCATCTTCAATTGTATTTGAGATATTTTGGAAAAAACTTATAAATAATCAATTTTAACTTTTTGACAATTAATTTCTTTATTGATGATTAAACGTGCCCATTCCAATCAAAATTTGTTAAACCCATAAAAATATAACCTCAAAAATCTTTGATTTCATGTTAAAATGTACCAAATTTTTTAGAGTTACTGACAGTTTTTGGCGTCCAATAATAGCAAAAATATACACTGGATTTTGTAAATTATTTCTAAATTAATAGCATTATTCGACATTTTTTTTCTGCAAAAAGGGTAACATTTTAAAAAGCTGAGTCAGTATTCAGGAAACTTGGAGAAATGGTTCGAGGCTTAGGAAGGAGGCTTAGAAAATTGATTCAAAAACGTGAATCAATGTGAAAAAAAATGTAATAATATTACGCTCGAATAGCAAAAATATACATTAGGTTTTGTTAATTATTGCAAAAATAAAAGCACAAGAAAACGATGAAAACTGCATATTGATCGAAAATTTTGTATGCATGACTCTGCCTGTGACTTAGTACTTATGAAACTTAAAAAAATGTCAAAAATTCATGGTGGAAAAAATAAAATACAAAAAGAAAAAATTTGAAAATAAATACAAAAAATTGTAATAAAATAGAAAAACGTCCACACGAGAAAAACATCACTTATTGATAATCTCAGGTTATTTGCGTTGCAGCATCCTATCTAGGAATCGAGGTAACTCACATTTAAACGAAACTTTGCGGAGATTTCTTGCGAGGAAATAAAACCTCGCAACCGCAGTCGTTATCAGCGGACTTTCCCGTGTTAAATGTTGCTCGCATCCGAAACTATCTGAAGCTTCGTAATTACAATCGGACGCAGGACGACTGTTCCGTGCGCTCCGGCGAAGTGGAATGTATTCGGACGTAATTTGTAAATTCGCGAGACAACCTGACAGTTTCACGTTTCGTCGGGCCCGTCGTCGTTTCGCACGGAAATTTTGTCGGTTCGGTCGTTACGTCCGCCGGCCGTTTGGCCGAGAGTGTTCATCAGTTACGCCGCGCCGTGGAAATATTTTTGCAGGAAACGCTTTACGATTACGACTCGCGAGTAAATTTTAAGCAGAGAGATGTGCGGCAATAAAACGAGTTTAAGTTTGCGAAACACATGGCACATTTTATATGGTCACAATAAACGTCGGGATTAAAAACGGCAAAGAGGGAAAATTATTATCATTTATTGCTGAAATTGTCGTATTTTATGTTGCAAGTTTGTATTAAAACAAATTATAGCACTGTTATGTTTTGTGTTATTATATTAATGTTACTTTTATAAAAAATTGAACGAAGCAAATGCAACAACGAAAGAAAAACAATAACAAAGAAAACACAAAGAAAATCAAGTCAAATATGAAACAAAGAATGAATTCTAAAATTTTTAAATCGTATTTAACAAAAACAAAAGATACTGGGCAATAACAAAGAAAAAAGTAACAAAAGTCAAGTCAAATATGAAACAACAAATTAATTCTAAAAAATACAAGAGGTTTTTTTTTATTTTTAATAAAAGTATTTTCACAAAAAAAACTCCTCGTAATTAAAACAAAGTTCGAATTTAACAACGTTTTCCGACGAAATTGTTTGATCATATTTTTCAATTTTGACTCTAATTGTTGGAAAAATGATCGATAATAATTGTGAAGGCAAATTTTTCAAAATTTTCAAAGAAAAATTTAAATCATTTTTAAGTGGTTTAACTTTATCGAAAAAAAATAAATAAAATAAAGAAAACCTTGCGTCATGGATAAAAGAAAGTGCAAAACTATTTTCAGGATTTTTTAACGCTTCTTATTCACATTGGTTTGGATTTGAATGGTTCGATTTGGATTAGGTTAGGAGGGTAGTTATTCATTTGTTTTTAAATGCGAGGATTTTTTTTTGTTAAATCTGATTTTTCTTTTAAATTAAAAATTTATTTTTTACCTTAATTACTTTGGTATTGTTTAGATTAGGTTGGAGTGATTTAATTTTTAAAATTTTTATTTCAAACAGGTCATTCATAAATTTTGAAATTTATTTGCAAAATCAATTACAAAATAGCGAAAAATTGGAAAATATAGTGGAAATTGAATATCACAAAAAAAACAAAAATACTAAAATTTTTGGTGTTTTCGTTATATTTTAATTTTTCATATTTTTTTTGATCGTTTTTAAAATTACTAGTAAGCGTGGTCTTATTATCATGTCCTGTAGCTTTCTTTTGTTTAATTATTTAGTTTTTAAAATTGTTATTTCCTTCGATATTTTTTTGTTTACCACTTTTATTAATTTTTATTGGAAATAGTTTTTGATTTAGGTGATTGGTTTAGTCTTTTGTTTTCTCTTCATTTAAATTCAGAAATTTATTTATTTAAAAAAAAAACAATCGCAAAAAACTCAAAGCCAAAAATTATTGATAGTTTTTTTAGTTTTTAAATTTAAATTTGAGGTTATGTTTTCGTTTTAGGCTAAATTAGGTCCTTTCGTTCATTCTGAAGTTAGGTTCGACTATTTTCTTACATTCTCTTCTTTGTGACAAGCTGTGCGACTCCACCTATCGGTGGGCGCCGCAACATCAAGAGTCGTCTACTTGAACATAGGGCACTGTATTCGAATAACTATGTTATTACAAACAGTCCAAGTTGACGCACAGACTCTAAGCTGTGAACAAATAAGATTTGAAACACACGCTAGACATTACATTAAACGCTCACCTCCGTATACTAACGTTAGTTTCTGGGCGATTAACCCGTCGTCAGTACGGCTGCTGTGAGCGATCAATGAAAAAGATACGTGCACTGCCGTTTTGACAATAACACCACAGGTTCGATTTGCATTCATCGCTCACAGCAGCCGTACTGACGACGGGTTAATCGCCCAGAAAGTAACGTTAGTTAGTTAGTTAGCGGAAGTGAGAGTTTAATACAATGTCGAGCGTGTGTTTCAAATCTTCTCTTCTTTGGAAAATTTTGGGTGATTCGATTTTTTGTTTGGAATTTTCTATCGCTTTCAGTCAACTCTTCCAGTCAGATCTTCCAGTAATCTCTTCCAGAAATCTTGTTACGGCCATATTTTTCCTTTTTACCATATGGTTTTGTTACCCTGTCCTTACAAATTTTGCAACCTGCCCTAACCTCATGTTTGTATGAATATTTATTCTTTATCTTTTCAAAAATTTTAACTATTGTTAAATTCCCACGATGCACAAGTTAATGTCACAAGTTAATACCACAAGTTAATGCCACAAGTTAATCAAGGCACAGATTAGTAAACTTTTCTATATAATCTATTTACTCTATTCTATTCAACTTTGTGATCTGTTATCCCTTTATCATTGGTCGTTGTCAAAAAATGTGTCGAAAATTTTAATGAATTTTTTCAAAAGTGTATATTAAGTGCGTCGGAATCCTTTGAATTATAAGGTGATTTTTTTAAAAACAGATTTGCAGCGTATGCTTGTCGAGCAATTTCTCTATCCAATTAAAATTAAAAAAAAAACTTAATAGTTATTGCTATGATGAACTTCGTCGCAATAAAAAATATAAACTCAAGAGTAGGCATTCCAGCGTTTACGACGTCCACCACCACTCCTTTTTAAGCCACGCCCCTTTTGTGACGTCATTAGCTCGGTATCCTTGAACAGGTTAAACAACTTTGAAGATCTTTGAACTGCTTTGTACAGCTTTTGATTAGCTTTAATCAGCATTGCTCAAAAGCTGTTCAAAATTGTTTAAATCAACGAACTGTTCTAGATGTTGGACTTCAATCAATAGATTTATTTTGACTAAAATTTCAAAAAAAAAAAAGAATGAAAACGATAATGATAAGCAAAAAATGTAAAAAAAATAAAAACAAAATAACTTCGTCGCAATAAAAAATATAAATTGAAGAGTATGCATTCTAGCGGTTATAACGTCCCCCACTCTTTAAACCTCGCCCCTTTTGTGACGTTACGAGCGTGGAAGCCTTGAACTTTGAACTGCTTCGAATAGTTTTTGATTAGCTTTAATTAGCATTGTTCAAATCTGTTCAAAGCTGTTCGAAAGCTTTTCACGAATTATTGAAGATGTTGCATTTTATAAATAGATTCATTTTTAATTTCAAGAAAAATGATAATACTACGATACTCAAAAAGCGTCAGAAAATAAAAACAAAATCTTTGTATTTTAGGAATATCTTCGTCGCAATAAAATAAATATAAAATAAAATATAAACTGAAAAGTAGGCATTCCAGCGGTTACGACGTCCCCCACTTACTTTGTAAGCCACGCCACGTGACGTTTATCAATAGATTCATTTTTATTTACAATAAAACTTCAAAAAACATCGAATAATTATTTCTATGATGAAAAAATCTCAAAAAATATAAATCTTTGTATTTTAGGAATAACTTCGTCGCATTAAAAAAATATAAACTGAAGGCGTTGCACTGTGTCAATAGATTCATTTTTATCGCTCATAACGATAACGATATTCTTTATCCTTATAGCTAATTAAATTGGAAAGGCACCCCCTTCGTACCCGCCGATAAAAATTAACGATCATATTTAAAAGGTCGTTTGCGTTTTACGTCGGTTTTTATTTAATTTTCGCGCCCCGATAAATCCGTTTCCTAGCAACGCGCGAAACGACAACTTCGAAGAACGGCGCACACTTACAATAAAATCGCGGACACGCAACAAAATTGCATTTATTGCGAGCGGTTTAAGAAATAACGCCGGCCATTAACGATAATCTAATTTATAATTGTCTGAAAACCGTTCGGAGTAAATTACGCACGCGTCTGATGGGAAAACTTAATCAGCGGCGAGGTAACACGTTGCGCCCTCTCGCGGTTAGTGTAACCCACTCGCAGAGTTAATGATATGCAAATGACGTTTCGGGCGGAGGGTTTTTCAGTTCTCGCGAAGTTCTACGTTGATTAATTACGTTTTACGTAATCTACAACAACCTAAAACACATAGTTTAAAATAAAAACAATTTAAGGTGTGCCAAATTATGTCAATGTGCGAGCGAGTAGGAATGATTGGAGTGCATGCAAGTGCAAGAGAGAAAAGTAACAATTCTGATACAATTTTTGACTAATTAAAAAAAAAAAAACATAGATTGATTGGTAGTTACAAATACAAATAAAAAATTGTCGCCTTGTTGGTGCATTTAGAAGTCGTTTAAAATTTAAAATATCGTCAATAAGCGAGTCTTCATACAGATCCTTCATGCACTTGAAACGTTGGCAGCGCCGCGACGCTCGCCAATTCCGACGGTTGCCGTCGTTCCAACGACCAATGCATTTAAATGTTACATTTGACTCAAAAGATTGTTCGTTGCCGAGTAATCGCCGAAACATGACCTCGTTGCTCGTTGATTCGTTTGTAACCGCGGCGGTTACAAACGAATCCAATTAGCGTCGACGCTAATTTGAATATTCCAATCGGTAATAAGAGAATTTTTTTATTTTTGTTTAAAATATCGACAAAAGTGTATAAAGTTATGATGGGTTAGTTAAGAGGAAAGATAGATTCACAGTTGACGCTGTGATGACTTGCAGATAATAAAACCTCCTCCTCGTACATACGATTTAATGTTACGTTTCAGATTACAATCTTAGAATTGTAAAGAATTCATGAATGTTCGCTGAAATAAAATTTTCCAATTCATTTGTATTCTAGAGCGTCTAAACAATATGACATCAAAATCAAATGTAATGAAAAACGAATATTGCGACATGAAATATACAATTTCGATTTTTTTAAAATAAATTTTTGTGTGGAAAATATTGAATGCACTGTTTATTATAGATTTGTTCCATTAACTACATCAATAAAGGAACATTGAGTTCAGTTCATGAAATAAACCTAGCGATTTAAAACAGATGCACGGCTCCACCTATCGGCGGACACCGTAACATCAGGAGTTGTCCGTTATTTTTAGTCAGCGATCAGTGCTTGTAATCTCCCAGACGCGACAAGCATTAATCGCTAACAGCAGCTGTACTGACGACAGGTAATAACCCAGAAACTAAAGTTACTCTACGGATATGTAAATTTTTCAAAAAAAATTAATTAAAATAATTCTTTATATAAATTAAAATAAAATAAAAATTTATACGGGGTGATTTAGGTCGACCGTACACATCAAATGAAATGAATATTCAAAAATTTTAAGCTTACTAGATATTATATGAAGTTTTGGTACATATGAGGGACGTCGAGGAAATTAATTTGAATCAAGTCGTCAATTGATGGCAAAACATTTTTAATTTCTTCATCTAATTCATTATCATTTAACTATTTTTTTATTACAATTTTTCAGAAATCGAATTTCTTCGTCTAATTCATTATCATTTTACAATTTTCCAAAAATCGGATCGAGATGTGAAGGCCTTCTTAGTTTCCAAATCATTTATCCACAATTTTTAATAGACTATGATTTATACGAATAAAAAAAATAGACAAAAAAAGTTGAAATAAATTGTATAAAAAATGGAAATAATTGACGTTTTTGGCCAACAAAAAAATTAAAAAATTGAGTAAGTAAAGAAAAAATTTAAAACGAAATGTGCACGATAGAAAATGCAAAACAAATGAAAACTTTGCAGTAAAAAAACTGGAAAAATGTAAAATAAAGTCGACAATTAAGATATCCGTTTCATCCTCTTAGCATACTTTGATTAGTTTTTATTAAAATGAAAGCATTAAAAAAGTAGACTAGAACGAAATGTGAAGAAAGAAAAAATTTCGAATTAGGGAAACTTTTTTCCGTCGCTTTTTAAAATAATATAACAATTTTTGAAAATTTTTGAAAATGAGTATTACATTACTAAGATATTTTTACACCTCAGTGTATTAGGTTTCCATAAAATAATTTCAAAAATAAAATATTTCTGAACGAAAAGTGATTAACAAGAAAATTTTCAAATCCAACTGTGTGGAGAAAAATAATTCTGAAATTATTAGTAAGTTGTCTTATCTTAACTGACACCCTGTATACATGATCGACAATGTAAGTAACAGTTGAATCATGGTGATGGTCGTAAGCTCGACATGAATTCTCAAAGTGATTTTCACAAAAGTCAATAAATGTGAGGTTGGGCAAAATACCTAAAGACAATTAGGCATTTTGTTCATAAACCAACCTAACAAATTTCAAAAATATGTTAATAAAATATTTTGCTTTAAATAAAGAAAAAAGTCGCCTAGGAATTTCAAAAAATTACCGTCTAAGTTAGTAAATCAGTAAATCAAATAAGCTTGAAACCAACCTTAGGCATTGTTAAACCTTGTTAAACCAAGCATATGAAGACATGGAAACTTTGAGTCGACTCCGATGACCATGAAACCCATAAGACAACTAAATCGTCAAGCGAACCCAAGTAAACCTAGGTTGGCCGCAAATTGCTTATCCGTTTTGTTGTTTTTGTTGAAACATTGCGTCATAGTTTTACAAAAAAAAAAAAAAAAATGGGAACAAACATAGAAGTCGTAAAAATCATGCGAGTCAACATAGTGAACTTTTGAATGATTTTGAACGTCTTTCAAAAACAGAAAAAATAGCGATTCAAAATAAACCTAAATCAGTCAACACTCGCCAACTTTTAGTTGACAAGGCAATGAATATTAATATAACAAATTGAAGAAATATTTGAAGAAGAATTTAACGAAATTTAAAAATATTTTCTTTGTATATACATGAACAAAGGAAGAGTTGACGTATACTTTCGAACGCCTAAGAAAAAAAAATTGTATCAACTATCCTAAGAAGATGAGAGTCAACATAACGAATCTTGAGTTAACTTATAAAATTGTGATTTCAAATATAAAAAAAGGAACAAATTAAAGAAGAAAAAATTCCAGCCAATATTAAATTAGGTTGGGATTGTTGACATTTCAAATTTATTTTTTTACTTTAAATTGATTGAGTCAACCTAAGAAAAGAATACCTAAAAAATAAAACAAACTTAAACGAATCGCGACCAATATTAGTTGCTTTAATTCTTACGAGTCCTGACTTACAATGCCATGACGTCCAAATATTGATTTTCACTTTAAGGCCATGTAAGTCAATGCAAACGAACTATGTTAATTCGTAGTCAACTAACCTAGAAAAAAAAAAAAAAAATTAAATATCAACTTTGTCTCAACCAACGTTAGGTTAGGTTAACTCATAAAACCTTATTGTCTCCTCAGCCTATTCTTACAGATTGTTTAGAAAATTAAAAAAAACTGGAAAGACATTGGAAATTGTGGAAATAGGAAAATGTTGAAAAACTGAGGAGAACTGGACTGGAAAATTGAAAGATTTGGAAATTGGGAAGATATGATAGCGTGAAGTCTAAGGCTATGGCCATTTTCAGACGGGTGATTGCTGGGCCAGCGCTATGACAGCAGCCAATTGAATGACAACTAAATGACGGCACGTTGGCGTTCATTGGCTGCTGTCATAGCGCTGGCCCAGCGCTGATACCGACTGAACGTGGCCATTGCTTAAAGTTTAAAAATTGGAGGACAAAACTTAAATTTAGTTTTAAAAACGAGCGATCGAAATACTGAAGGAATAAAATATTTACAAAGAGACCCTGAAAAATTGAAGATCAAGAAATCATCAGGTTTTAAGACACAAGTTTAAGAGACTCTAAGACTTTAAGAGGCTTTGTTGGGAATTTCTTCAGATAAAAATTTACAACTTTGATTTTGTAAATTTTCCTCATGATAATAAGCTTTTCTGTAAAGATTCTTTCTGATGAGCGAATTTTTACATTTGCAAGCGTAACATCAACAAAAAAGCTGTGACCAATTAGTTAAAAATATTACAATTTGAACTGGAAAATTTAAATGTATTAACCGTAAAAGTAGCTAATAAAAATTCGCAGATAAAACACCTTAAATGTCAAGTATTAGTTCATCGAAGTGAACTTTGCGATTAAACGTTAATTTCTCTTAATTAACGTGGCGGATAACTCGGTCGGATTACACGAAGTCGTATTATCCGTTTTAAAGAATAAACCGGGGGCACGTCGCGCCGTTAAAATAATAACGATAAAAGTAGATGATAGAGGAACGCGATTTATAATAGAAAGGTGTTGTAACAACTTGTACCTTGAGAACTTCTTTAGTACGCGCCGATGGCGGCCCCTTTGCATACAAATTTGAACAAATTACCGCTCGTCTTTTTCGGTAGACGTACGAACACGAATAAAATTAATACAGCAAAGTCTCAAGTTTTAAGGCGACCGCGTCGCCATAATATTAGATGAAACTGTTAAGGATCTCCTCATTCGTATTCATAATATTATTGCGATAGTTTTACTCGACTTGTATAATGAAATTTTACAATTTATCGCGTATTTCCAACGAGGACGAGGTTGATAATCTACGTTGAAGTTTAAGCTTCGACTCTTATCGCTTTAAACTGCGAATTAAATCGAAATATTGCAACTTTGTTCAAAAATTCAAATTTATTGAAAACAATAAATAATAGTTAAACTAATAAATGGATTTTTACTGTAATTATTGTTATATTTATTTAGAAATAAGTAACAATATAATAATTTTTATGTAAAAATTTCGCCACTATTATTAAGGCTAGATCTGTTTGTGCCAATTATTTTATTATAACATCATTTATAAACAGTTGAAGTTGTTATTTCAAGATGTCAATTTTATGTAAAGAAACGTGTGAATTAATTTTAATGATAATAATAATTAATTTGAATAAAAAAGTCAACAAACATAAATGGTGGAGGCGCCGGTGAAATTTACATTTGAAACTGTTCAAGTACTTTTACATGCGTTTTAGAAATTCCTTTCAAATGCGGTAGTCGACTATCGCTTGTTTTCCGCCTTTTTTCCTTTTTAAAACGTTATTCTTTATTAGGAAAAGTTAATTGCGTCCTTAACGCAATTACAAACGTTTATTTCTCACTTTGCCCGACTCGCGCGCAGTTAATTGCCTTAAGTTACTGATTATGCAATATTAACGCCTCTCTCTCTCTCTCTCGCGCGCTTTTAACGTCGTCGACGTTTCATATTAAAGATGGCAAATTAATGAAAATTCGCGCGCAAGATTTATGGATTGCGTCCGTGGCAATTAGGAAGTATTAATATCGGAAGATTACAATTTCTCAGCCTTCTTCGTCTCGATCGATTAGGATCACCTACATACGTACTACGTCGGTTGGAGTCGGATGATTTATTGCAAAAATGCGCGGGCAATGTTTGCCGACGTCTTCGTATTTTCGAGTTTGAAATTAATTATCGTGCTAGTCGGTTGGTCGTTAGTGGCACGAACAGATACAATTTCAATTCTTTAAAGACCCGTAATTTTTATTTAATAAGTTTTTGTGATGTTTCCATTGTTTTAAATAAATATAAAAATAATTTATTTTATTCAGAAATGATGAGGATGACCAACAAAAAAAGTTGGATAAATAACCTTATCGTATTATTTTTTATTTTTATTATTCGAAACAATAATTTTTTTATTTTTTATTTTACTGACGAGTCCTAAATGACGAAACCGGTTTGTAAATGTCAATTGGTGAACACGACGCATTAATATGATACAAAGCGTTCGAAACGTTTTTAAACATCAGCGATGTCACAATCCGTTTAAATTTAGCTCATGGTGGACGTGATTCCGTGTGTGATGAATGAATTTGCGGAAATTCGAAGAGGATCAGCAACCATGCACTAATTGTCACGTCGGTCAATTTTAAACGAACGTGCGCGCCGTTCGAGTGGCCCTTTGTGATTTGTCGGGGCGACACATTCGACCGAACGAGTGCGATATTCTCAGTAGGCTTAATCTACGTCGAGGATTTTACTTTGATTTTCGCACTTTGAAATCGAATCCTTTCCGATAGACTGAGGACTTGTAACCCGTCAGAAATTTTACAAAGTAAGTCGAAAGCTCAAGAATTTTTGGGTCGAAATGCTACGTGGAAATAAAAAAAATCAGTAGGTATATAAGTTCATCCAACATAATATATTAATGAAAAAATTCATTGAATAACACATTATCCCATCTCCTTCCCTTGTCGTTGAATATTTTTTGGCGCCCAACGTGGGGCAATCGCATTGTTTACTCTAAAGATAATTCGTTTTCAGGGGATTTTAGATTTTAAATGAAGTAAGGGAACTAAACAAGGAAATTTCTAGAAAAATAGAGGGAAAATGACCGATTGTTGCAAAGTTGACAAAATCAAATATCTCCATCCTTCCAGTGATTTAAATTTATATATTTTTGTTTTTTTTAAAATTATAAATTAATTGAATAAATAAATAAAAAATAAATTAAGTATTTTCATATATCTTTTTCTCTATAAAATTGTTTTGAAAAAAAAATTCTCGTGTCGTTTGATGTGAATTGGTATTTCACAAGAGATGGAGCAAGGGAGAGTACATTTCGTGATGATGAACGATCCACGGAGGCAGATTTAGCAAAGTGGAAATGTGAAATGAAAGAGGACCGTGTAAACGAAACGAAGGAAGAGATAAATAGCATAAAAAGACAGATTTTTCGGGGGCGCGGGATGCGTTTCACTTCCGGGGAAGTTCGCACGGAAACGGCGGCGGAGAGAGATGGGGATGCGCGCGTCGGCGTCTGAATTCGAAAGCTGTCCTGTCGTCATGCAACCCTCTCAGTCGGGCTTCGAGCTTTTGGGTCGAAAGCTCGTCGCAATCAGCCGCGATCGTAAGTTCGCGTGATGCACCTGAAATGCTTTCAAATGTAAAATTTTCTCATCGTCTTCGAATGGGATTTTTGCTTCTTTAAAGCCGTTTGGTTCAGAGTTTCCGATTGGAAAATTCGTTCGACGATGGGATTCTATTGTTACTCTCCCTTTGAAATTTTGGCTCGCACGTACTCGCGATGATTTCATCGACATTATTAATGAGACTTTGAAATTCGGGTTTACAAAGGAGAGTGAGCGCGTCGAGAAAGCATAGAAGATACAGTGCCTCGTTATAGATGTCAACCGACGGTGGTAAGTTTCTTCAGTCTTAATATTTCAGTGACGTATTGTTTGAAATCGTACGTTCTTTACGACAATGTGAAAACAAAAATTTGAAAAAATTAAATATAAAAAAAATCAAAATCATGAACTTAACACTATGGATTTGAAAGTTTTGGAATTAAACATTAATTAAAATTATTAAAAAAAAACAACTAAAATATATGAACTTTTCAAGGAAACATGATGATTAAAAAAAAAAAAATTAAGAAAATAAAATAAACCCAAGAATATTCGATTTGGGTTTAAAATAAAATTAGATAAATTGGCTTGGGTTCCAACAATTGCAACCAATTCAACTTTTTTGAGAACCTGATTTTTATGTCCTTAAATTTGCTCAAAATTTCATTTCAATCTTAAAGTGTTACGAAACAAGATTGAACAATTTAAAAAATTTATTTTAAGGTTAGGTTTTGTTGAATTGGGTTTATTAATGTTTGTGTGTTGACTGTTAGAAATGATTGAAATTTTTCATTTTGTTGGCGTTCATATCGGCTGGGCTATGCCTACAATTGTCATACCCTAATTACCTTAAACCCAAATCAAGCAAGTGAACCTCTAAAATAATCATTGTAATTACAAGTAAGTCGATATTTTTGTTTGGCCGCCAATTTGTCTGTATTTCATAAGCAAATTCAATTGATTTTCAGTAAAATGGTTATCAGACAAGATAGACGTAAGTCTAGGTTGAGCTGCGTTGGGTTTATTAATGTGTACTTGCAGTTATTCTTAAAACTAATTCGAAACTTTGTTAGTTTTTATGACATTTATAAAAAATGAACGATCTTTAAAATGCAACCCAAATTATCATCGATTTAAACCCAAGTCAAGCTAATAAAATAAAATTCAACACAAAACTTTTTATATTTTTTTCTCCATTTTACAACATAAAGCTCTGATGTCTTTAAGTTTTCTACACAGATTTTGTACTTAATTTTTGGGTATTTTAAAGCATGCACATTCTAAAAGCTTTTTTAAAAAATCCCACAGATGTTGTATGGAAAATTCATAATTTCAGCATAAAATTAAGACATCTGTATATGTACATAACTCGAGTAAAATATCGCAAACAAACGACCAACGGTAGTGTTTGTAGCTTTCCGTTTGTTTCGCATTAATTTGCCTGAGTGGCCTAATGGCAAATAGAAGCAAGCACCCCAAACTTTTCCATTAAATTTAATCAAATATTTGCGATTAGTTCCGCGCTAGAAACTACGACTCGAACGTTTTGTTCTCGCCGAGATACGAATGAATTATTTATGTACGAATACATCGTTTGCGTAGTGAAAATCTTTCGTTGGCACGTCAACTTGGAGTTGAACAGGTATACTTTGTTTTGGGCTTTTTTGATCATTTGTTAGCGAGAACTAACGAAGCATTGTTGGAAAAACTTTTTGTTTTTTAGTATATTTTACTGGAGTAATTTCATGTTTTTTGGCTTCAATATATTATTAAACTAATTAAATAATAATCAATTTATCTTTTTAGATTAGATTAGGTTGGATTGAAATTTAGTGTGTCGGATTGGTCGCCCAACTTGTCGTCCAATCGTTGAACTACATAACTCCACAAGCTTTAAGCTCCGCAATCTCCTAATTTTCGTTACCCAAGTTTTCAGAACCCCCATTAATAAGCTCCTTAAGACATAAGATTCTCAAGCTACTAGCTTCCCAAGTTATGAACTATCTAACAAATTAGCTCGCCAACCAAGCACTTTTTACTCTATCGCTAACTTGATAAGTTGGTATGTAGAACAAAAATAACTGGCAATATAACTATTTATAAAGGGACAAATGACTCATTTAGATACGTTCCCTGTTAATACAAGATTGCTTACTTAAAACGATTTTTTTTTACTTATCAGCTTCCCAACCTATTAACTCCCCAAATTATTATCTTCCCAAACTATTAGCTTCCCAAACTAGTAACACCAACCTATTAACTCCCCAACCTATTAACTCCCCAAAACCTATTAACTCCCCAACCTATTAACCCCCCAAAACCTACCAACTCCCCAACCCATTAACTCCCCAAAACCTATTAACTCCCCAACTTATGAACTCCCTTCTTAGTCTGAAGTGATTTCAAAACGTAACATTTCAATAATAATTTTTTTAAACGTAGTATGTGTTACCATGGAAACGCTTTTGTGATAATTTTAGGCACAATTTCCATTTTGAAAGTTCATTATTTTTTTAATTATCATAAAAAAAATATATAGAATTTTTTTAAGGCGTTCCGCAACTCTTATGCAATGTAAAATATATGGTAAAATTATTTTCTTAATAATTTAATTTAATTAATTGAATTGAAGGCTTTTGCGACCGTTCACTGACGAAAAAAGTAAATCTAAAAGTGAAAATTTAAGAAATTGCGAATTTCGCAGAAAACATCGTCATATTTAATATATTTTTATTTTTTTTATTATTAGTGTCAAATTCTTGGTTTTATTACACAACTTGCGTTTTAATTGGTTGCACGCTCAAGAAAAGAAAAAAAAAAAAGATATTTTTTTTATGATAACAAAATAAATTTAATTCTTTTACATTTTATTTTGGATAAATTTTTAGTGTCAAAAATGTAAACAATTTGAAATCGAAGCGAAGGGGATAATAAAAAATTAATAATTATAAAAAAATTTAACAATGAGAGAAAAGTCGTTTAATTTCTTACAAAAATATTACAATTATTATTGAAACAATTTATTCCGAACTGAAAACGTACAACAAATTATATTTAAATATAAATAAAAATTGTGAAATTACAACCCAAAAATTCTGCAGCAATTAATTCTTTTTTTCTTTAAATATTCAATTTTTCAAGGAAATAATAAACAACGTAATGAAAAATATATACTTTACTTTAAAAATCGAATTCGAAGGAATTAATTGAACGTCTCGAGACAAATAAATCAAAAAGTTGTCTATTCTTGATAAGCTCCGCTGCACATTGGAATGCATGACCAGAATTATCAGATCAGGTCGCATCGAAAGAACTTTTCCCAAAAGCGATATTTTACATAACGACGTTCATTTGTTTTTTTTTTTTAATTTATGACGTTGTATTGTGGATTTGAGGAAAATGTACGAAGCGTCATTTAAAATAGTCTATTGATTTTTTTTTAAATAGTTCATTATGACTAAATTTATAAAAAAAATTTGTAACACTGATGATCGAAAGTCAGCTTTAAAGCCGGTCGAAGTAAAATTTGAAAAAACAAAGCTGTCAAAAATCTAATTCGAAGGAATTAATCGAACGTATTCAAATAAATAAACCAAAGAGTAGTCTATTCTTGATAAGCTTCGGTGCACATTGGAATGCATGACCAGAATTATCAGATCAGGTCGCATCGAAAGAACTTTTCCCAAAAGCGATATTTTACATAACGACGTTCATTTGTTTCTTTTTTTTAATTGATGACGTTGTATTGTGGATTTGAGGAAAATGTACGAAGCGTCATTTAAAATAGTCTATTGATTTTTTTAAAAATAGTTCATTATGACTAAATTTATAATAAAATTTTGTAACACTGATGATCGAAAGTCCGCTTTAAAGCCGGTCGAACTAAAAATTGAAAAAACAAAGCTGTCAAAATTCTAATTCGAAAGAATTAGTGGAACGTTTCGAGACAAATAAACCAAAAATTTGTCTATTCTTGATAAGCTCCGCTGCACATTGGAATGCACGACCAGAATTATCAGATCAGGTCGCATCGAAAGAACTTTTTCTAAAAATGATATTTTACTTATCGACGTTTATTTGTTTCTTTTTTTTTTTAATTGATGATGTATTGTGGATGTGAGGAAAACGTGCGAAGTGTCATTTGAAATAGTCTATCGATTTTTTTTTAAACAGTTTCATTATGACCAAATTTATAATAAAAATTTTAACATTGGGAGTATTTGATGATCGGAGGACCGCTTTAAAGCAGGTCGAACTAAAACATTAAAAAGCAACTCGAATTCGAAGGAATTAATCGAATGTCTCCAGACAAATAAACCAAAAATGTGTGTATTCTTGATAAGCTCCGCTGCACATTGGAATGCATGACGGATAAGAATATACAACCTTCACTGCAGATTTGGGCTGTGGTGCATGTACGATATTCGAACAGCCCATTAATAATATTTAATAAAATTTAACTAAAAAAGCTCCGCTGCACATTGAAAGTGTTAACGTCAAAATCGCAAGGTGGTTATAAACTGTAAATTTTTATGAACTTTCAGTTGTTCATTTCTACGAAAATTTTTTTGTATGTGATGTATGGGACATTTTCAGTTTTAACGTTTTTCATATTAACATTTTTCACTCGTCGAATTTGTCTAACGCGAAGTGTGTGCGTGCGTCAGATGGAAATATAAAAAATTGCTTGACTTGTGATGTGTTTTAATAAATTGTGAGGAAGACGGAGTGGTTTCAAGGGACTAAAAATACATCTGCTCCTGTCGACGTAGCTTTTTGCACATAAAACTCATTTTTTTCGCATTTTTATTTAAATTTTATTTCAGCCCATAAAACGAACATTCTTGCAAATATATAGGCTACGAAAAAAAATTGCCATAAAAACGACTTAATAGAAACGTTCAAAGCGATTTTTTTAAAAAGACAATCTGAAAAGCTCACTTTATTAATGTAAATATTTTTTTTTGCAATAGAAGTTGCAATCTTGTCCCGTTTTTAATAGAACCTTATGTTTTAAATAATAACACCGCGTCTTGTATTCATGAATTTTCTCGGCAAGATAACGTGTTTACACAAATTACTAAATTTTCGCGTTTAACGAGTCGCGGCATGAAAACGCCATGAATTTCATTCCGGGCCGTCGGACGCGGCGGCGAAAACATGCGGCGTCGCTCGCATCCATCAAGGTCCTATTACGAAAATGCGGTAGTGAAGCATCGCACGAGAAGAACGTACAAGTAACTAGTGAGGCGACCTTTGACGTAACTCTAACCTCGATTTAGGGCCGTCGCGACGCCAGGCGTTGGCCTTTGGAAAATGCGATATGTGCCGACGTCGCAATATTGTAGACGTCTCTTATTAATTCCTCATGTAAATTGGGCGAAAGGCGCTTCGCTTTGCGTTTTCGTATGAGACTCGTCCGTGTCGTCGAGGCGTCATTAGTTCTCCTTCGACGTCGACGTTCGAAATATGTCGATGATTTCGATTGAATTTAATTTCGAATCGCGTGCGACGAATCGCTCGCATTATTGGCGTTCGTTGATGGCGCTCGCGTCTGTCGAAATTGGGATAACTTTAGACGTTTAATTTCATTCCGCGTTTCTGATTTGTAAAATTTGATTTATTTTTTAAAATCGCCAAAAAAACGTTTTTAAATGATTATTATTTTAATTAAAATATTATTGTTTTTCGTCTTATTCGATTTATCCGTACGGTTCGCTTGTTTAATTATATTTTTTACTTTGTCCATTTTATAAAACATTTTAATTCAGAACTTATTTATCCTTTTATCTTGAGCTTAAAGCTCAAAAAAAAAACATATATTTATTAAGATGTGCAAACATTAAAATAAATAGCGACACGTGGTAGAAACGAGAAAATATTATAAAAATTATTCCCACAGCAGCGAAGAAATCGGGTTATTTGGAGTTATGTCGCCAGTCTTATGTCGGCGCTGTTTTATATGAGAATTAAGTGTAGATTAATTATTATAAAATTTATAGCAACATTTCTGCTCTATAAATAAAATATTGTTCGTAGCGAAATGTATTCAATCCTAAAAATTAATTATATACAAAAAATTAAGAATTACTTAATTTTTAATATTAAAATGACCTAATATGGCCCAAATAAAATTTCATCAAAACTAACTACAAGAACCTGAAATCGCATTCATGTATATCATTAAAAAAAAAAATAAATAAAAAAATAAAAAAGCAAGCGGCACAATTAATTCCTAAAAAGTAGAAAAGAAGTAAATTTGAATTTTATCACTGAGAAATCAACCGAACCCAACCCAACCCAACCCAACCCAACCCAGCTTGACTTTTGTAATTAGAAGCCAAAAGCATCACTTAAATGACCAAAATTCAAGTAGAAATCACAAAGTAGAATTACGCAATTCTGTAAAATTGTTGCAAACTTGAAATGTCCAGGGATTCTTCTTCTGAAATGTTTGGGAATTCTTCTTCTGAAATGTCCAACGATTCTTCTTCTGAAATGCCCAAATTGTCGCCAAGTAGAATTACGTAAAAGTCAAAAATTTCTATATAAAATTTTGCAAACTTCGAATAAGTTTTTGTTTGTTGCAACCAAGGTCTTGTCTCCTATTCACCGTGCATTATTCTTCTAAAAAGATAGTTAAAAATCTGAAGATTCTTTTTATGAAATGCGCAGGTCTTTAACCAATAGTTACGAGAATTTTGTCAATAACTTAACTGGCTGTAAAGCAGAAGTCGATCTTTGATGTTGATGTGGAAACCAACATTCTACAAGAATGTCCAAGGATTCTTTTTTGAAATGTCCAACTGTTTTTCTTCTGAAATGTCCACAGATTCTTCTTCTGAAGTGTTTGTTAATTCACTTCTGACCCTGGACATTTCAGAATTGCCAAACACTTCAGAAGAAGAATCTGTGAATATTTCAGAAGAAACATAGCTGGACATTTTAAAAAAGAATCCTTGGACATTCTTCTGAAATGAATGCTCAAACTGTCGCCAAGCAGAATTACGTAAAAGTAAAAAAATTCTGTAAAATTTTGCAACCCTCAAGTAAGTTTTTGTTTGTTGCAACCTAAGATCTTGTCTCCTATTCATCGCATATTTTTATTAAAAAAAGTTAAGAATTCTTCTTCTGAAAAATCAAAGAATTTTCTTCTGAAATACGCAGGATTTTTTTTTCTAAATTTTTCAGGGATTCTTCTTCCGAAATGCCCAGGGATTCTTTTTCTGGAATGTCTAAGGAATCTTCTTCTGAAATGCCCAAACTGTCGCCAAGAAGAATTACGTGAAATTTAAAAAAACCTGTAAAATTTTGAAAAATTTGATTAAGTTATTATTTGTCGAGTATTAGAAACTCTTCTTCTGAAAATTTCAAGGATTTTTCTTCTGAAATGCGCAGCCCTTTAACCAGTAGAAACGAGATTGAATTTTGTCAATAACTTAACTGGCTGTAAAGTAGAAGTCGATCTTTCATATGTGAGCATAAGCCTTTCTTCTACAGGACTATCCAAGGATTTTTCTTTTGAAATGTCCTGGGATTCTTTTTCTGAAATATACAGGGATTCTTCTTTTGAAATGTTCGGATTCTTTTTTGACATATCCAAGGATTCTTCTTCTAAAATGTAGAGGGATTCTTCTTCTGAAATGGTTATGGCAATTTGAATTTTTTTATTAGGCTAAAACAGGCAGACAAAAAGTAGAAGTTGATCTTGATTACAAAATTTGACCCTATTATTTACCGCCAGCGTATCTATTACATTATATATCATACATCATTCGCCTTTTCTCCCAATGTGACCCAACCTTAAATCCTTTGGGATTTAACTATCTTAGATATCTTCAAATCTCCAAATAAATCGTACATCTCCCTATTAATTCCCCTTTCCCATATTCCTGCCACTTTCTCGCCGCCAAATATCTCCTAAGTATCCTTTCCCATATTTATAAATTTTCCTCTGCTAGAAGAAGATATTACCCAGAAAAAAAACACACTACTATATTTTAAAATTTTAAAGGAGAAATTAAGAAACGAAAAAAGTAGTTTATGCCTTTATAGCTTGATGATCTAAGAAACAATTTTATTAATGGAAAAACCATAAAGAAGTAACATTCTCAGGGATTACTAGAGGACAATCTACAAAAGGGACTTGCAAACTTCATGAAACGATAAACGAAATTTTTCAAATAATAAGAGACCAAAAAATTGTCGCGGTTTAAAATTTGTCTTCTTTTTAATATTTGGTTTTAATGAATTTAGAAGAAAAAATAAAATCAAAGAGGAAAAATTAAGGAAACATAGACAGGTTCGACAGAAGGATCGGCGCCAAAATTTAAAAAAGGTTAACGGACAAAAAAAAAAAAACGATTCCGTGCATAATCTATCTCATAAGTTCGGAAACGTACAGACTGTATATTTGAAAATTGTGACGCCGTTCCAGTTGCGAGACGCCTTCAGCATTCAGTAGTAATTTCCCTTGGATGAAGAAAACGTGACACAGGTTTAACGCCGATGCAATAATCGCACAAGGATTATTAGATCTCGGGGGCCTCAATCGAATCTGAATGCGGTTCGACTCCAATCACGGCAACATTTTGCAGACGAGCCCGCATGTGGTCCACGGACGAATTTCCTTATCTGATTTATTCCCCCTACTCGAACATCACACACAAACATTTCGATTTCGAGTAATGTCGAGATTAAATTCGATGTTTTCTGATCGTCCAACCAGTAGACTTTATAGTTTTCGGGCGAAACGAATGGTTGCGACTTTTTTTATTCATAATGTCGTTGAATTTAAAAGCGTTAAGTGAACGTGCACGAAGAAATCGCATCTAGTTTCCAAATGCTTCGTGTCATAGCCAATAAATTATGTTCGTTGTTTCTAAAGGAATAAATCTCTCGAAAAAATCCAAATTCTGCCATATATTTCCTTAGTTTCTAGATAAGTTTCTACCTCGGCATTTACTTTGTAAAAACTTGTAGTTCAGGAAATTTATTGCACCCGAAATCCCAATGGGAAACTCCAATGGCGACTTTTAACGTTTGATGCATTTGAATTTATAAACTTTTTTTATTGTTTAATTTCCGTTAAATTTATTTGTAAGGAATTACAGTAATAAAGAAATTTTATTTGTATTGCATTTATTTTCCACATTAAACATTTGACAGAAATATTGCTTGATAAAAAATCAAAAAAAAAAAAATAAATAAAAAAATCGAAGAAAAATTCAAGAAAAACATAATAAATAAATTTACTCTAAATAAATGACTGACGATGGTAGTAAATAATTCAAGAATGACAAAGGTCTTACCAATAAATTCAGAACTTTTCTAATCAACAAGTCTCGCCAAATTATATGGAACAATGTCGAAAATTCATTCTTGTGTTGTTCTTTTTCTTCTTTGATCTTTTTCTATTCTTTTATCTTCTTAAATTCCTCAATCGTTGTAAAATATTAATAATAATACTAAATATTTAAAAAAAAAAAACATTTATTAGCTTCAGTGATGCGATACAACTTTTCTGAATACCTTTTCCATTTATTTAATTTTTTCAATTTCCCTTTTCCTCATTCCTTTTTTGCCTGTTTCTTCTTTTCCGTTTTTCCGTTTTCTTCTTTTTTTATGTCTATTGATAGAAGTTGAACTTTTGCCTATTGATACAAGTTTCCGACAAATTTTTGATTGCGGAGCGAACCCAACCTTGGAGAACGTGGTCTTGTTCTTCATTCCTTAATCAGAGTACTCCGCGACTTCGAAAAGGTTAAGAATCACTGGCTTCGAAATTAGCTTCAAGTTTGGATTAGAGCTAAATTGCTAAATTTACAGTTTAATGACTTAGAAGGTAACTTAGATTTGAGCTTAAGTTAGAACATGGGTTCGAGCTTAGTTTAAAGCTTAAGTTGGAACTAAATTTTACAGCTTAAGTTCTAGCATGGATTAGAGGCCAGCAGCTTGGGTACTAGTAATCTAAGCTTTAAGCCATCATTCCAGCTTGGATTAGAGCTTAGGTTAGAGCTTAGATTTGTTATTGCTTAGAAAATAGCTTCTGGTTCGGGTTAGAGCTAAGTTGCTACATTTGCAGTTTAATGGCTTATAGGATAACTTAAATTTGAGCTTAAGTTAGAACATGGGTTCGAGCTTAGTTTAAAGCTTAGGTTAGAACTAAATTTTAGAGCTTAAGTTCCAGCGTGGGTTACAGAACAGCAGCTTAGATCTTAGTAATCTAACCTGTAAGCCATCCTTCTAAATTAAATTTGAGCTTAGGTTATATCTTAGATTTGTTATTCCCGTAGAATTTAACTTTCAGCTTAGATTCAAGTTTAGCATCTAAAGCAGTTTCTAAGTTAACTAAGAGGTTAATCATTAATTATTAATCGCCCGCCATTTTTATTTTAAAAAATCTGCATTTGTCGTTTGGTGACGTCACAAATTCATTAATTCAAAAATTTTTCCGTAGAAACTGAAAATTCGTCACAAACACTCGTAAAAAAAATGAGCCCAAAGTGGGGTGACGAACCCAAGACGTCGTGTTCCGTCAATTTTATTCCTTAATCAAAGTGCTTAACTTCGAAAAGTTATAAAAACTGCCTTAGAGTTTAGCTTCAAGTTTGGATTAGAGCTAAGTTTACAGTTTATGTTCGAATCTGGCTTAGAGGATAACTTAGCGCTTAGGTTGGAGCTTAAATTAGAGCATGGGTTCGAATTTTAAAGCTTGGATGGGAAGTAAATTTACAGCTTAAACTCGAGCATTAAAGGACAGCAGCTTAGATCTTAGCAAGCTTGAAGACACCCTTGCTTGGATTAGAGCTTAGGTTACAGCTTAGATTCGTCATTGACATGGAATTTAATTTCCAGTTTAGATTCAAATTTAGCTTCTAAAGCAGTTTCTAAATTAATTAACTAAATTAACTATTAATTATTTATTAAAAGCTCTAACTTTTATTCTAAAAAATTCGCTCTGTGGACACAGATTTGTCGTGCGGTGACGTCACAAATTCTCGAATTGATAATTTTTCTCTAGAAACGGAAAATTCGTCACAAACATTAATAACAAAATGACGCCCAACGTGGGATGACAAATGTGATTTCACGCTTGGTAATGATGATGTGGGCCAGAGTCAGAAACCGGTTAGGTTTTACACGAATTTTTCAATCATAATTTTATTTAAAACCCATCGATTGAGTTATTTTTTTCTTGAGCGTTAAATATACTGACATCTTTTTTCGTCTACAACTGTGTAACAATGAGTACTTGAACACGTAAACTAATGATTGCTTACATCAATTTTATGTCAAAATTAAAAAATTTTCAATTTGACTATCAAAAGTTTTGAGTCAGTAGTTGCTTGGCTTGATAATCGTTGTGTGATGGAACAGAGGTCTTGGGTTCGAGTCGCTCTCATTGGTAGGTTCAATTATTGTTCGTCAGGAGTTGCCGGTAGCATTCACCATTGGTGTACAATTAATAGTGCTCTAGACTTACGGGCGGATTTCTCGAGTAACAAACCTTTACTCATTCACAGAAAAGAAAAAACGTACATTTGACACTTGAATACAGAAAGCTCCGAATACCAAAACAGAATTTTTTAAAAAAATTTAACATCTCCACGTGATTTGAAAGCACCGTACGTACGAGGACAAGTTTGAATTTTAAAAATGGGTCTGAGGCTTGAAAATGAACAAACAATTTCCACCCGCCTGGTATTCCCCCGATATTTTTTCACTAGATAACCTATCACTTATTATCCCAGCCAGTATTTTATGTTTCTAGTAAAGCTCGTTGGTTTTCACATCTTGTTCTGTGTATTTTTAAAATGTGTATGTATTATTGCTGTAGACTAGGAGTGGACAACAAGTCGATCGCGATCGACCGGTCGATCTCGAAGCGATTTTTAGTTGATCTCGAAGCCATTTTTGGTCGATCGTCCAGCATTACTCCTTTGTACACTACCCTTCGAATTTTAATTACGGAGCGAACCCAACCCATGCAACCCTCGAACTCGAATCTTTATCCAAAAATTTTAAAAACTGTACTCTTTTAAATTTTAATTACGGAGCGAACCCAACCCCATATCTTAGTAAGTGACACTTTTTTAAGAAAAATAGTCGATTATATACAGGCTGTTCAAAGTTATCTGCGCACTATTACTATCTTCGTTATTTTTGGAGCTACAGAGTCGGTTAAATTAGCAAAGATACAGTGATTTTTCCGCTGATTACAATGCTTCACACAAAAAAACAATTTCGCAACACATTTCAGAGCCAACTCAGATAATTAGATTTTTTAAATGGAACAGCCTGTATATTTATGTAGCAGTCGGTAGAAAATGAAATTTTGCACAAAATCTTCTTATACTACTATAACCCAGAAATGAAAAACAAAAGAGCTACGACGACATTAATACAGGTCTCCGCACATGGGATAACTTCGTTATTAGAGAAGCTACAGTGTTGGTCAATATCAAAAATGTGTAGTTTTTTCTACTGATTACAATGGCATACTCGAAAAACAATTGCCAGTCGCATTTTCAAACTGCTTGCTTTGATACTCATTTACTTATTTTATATTAAAATTTGGCCTTTCATCTTACGGTTGTACATACTATTAGAAGAGTATTCTATGTAAAATTTACCTTTTTTTATTTTTTTGTTAGTTCGAAAATGCGACTGGCA